>JAPYYD010005321.1:0-12243 GCA_028551405.1 Uromys caudimaculatus | reverse complement strand
AGCTTCCTCATTTTTCTTCCTTTTTTGATTCCTTTCTTCCTCCTTTTGCTGATGCTTTAAAAAGTGGCAGCTTGCCAGAAATAAAGTAGACCTTGACAAGAATCTGCTTGGTCTCGCTCCTTTCTTTCTCTCGCCCATTTCTATTAAAGGTTGGGATTCACCTCGACCCACGAATAACCAGGTCCTGCGGGTCGGGACACATACAGCAATCAAAAACTTCCCGAGATATAGTCCTGGCCAACATGTTTAAATTTGCAGAAATTCTAAAAACTCAAAGTGCAAAATCCAAAATATTTTCAATATATTAGTTAAAATTCCTTATAGCTAAAAGAAGATGAAATCTGTGCTAATTAATATTCAGTCCATTAATTTTTTAGGAGAAGATAATAGAATAACAGAATAAGATCATGTTTTAAAAAGATTATTTACATCCATTTCATCTTTTCTTTTTAATTTTTGGAGATTTACTTTATTTACATTTCAAATGTTTTCCCCTTTGGAAACTCCCTATTCCATCCCCCCTCCCCCTGCCTCTATGATGGTGCTCCCCCACCCACCCACCCATTCCAGTCTTCCCTCCTTAGCATTCTGCTATATTGGGGCAGCTAACAACTTCAGTCCCAAGGGCCTCTCCTCCCATTGATGGCCAACAAGGCCATCTTCTGCCACATATGTGGTCAGCACCATGGGTCCCTCCATGTGTATTCTTTGGTTGGTGGTCCAGTTTCCTGGAGCTCCGGGGGGGTCTGGCCTTTTGATACTGTTGCTCCCTCCATGGGGCTGCAAACTCCCTCAGCTCCTTCAGTCCCTTCTCCAACTCCTCCATCTGGGATCCCACACTCAGTCCAAAGGTTGGCTGTGAGCATCCACCTCAGTATTTGTAGGGCTCTGACAAAGCCTCTAAGGAGACAGCTTATCATGCTTCCATCAGCAAGCACTTCCCAGCATCCACAAGAATGTCCGGGTTTGGTAGCTATATATGGGATGTATCCTCAGGTGGGGCAGACTCTGGATGGCCTTTCGTTGAGTCTCTGCTCCACACTTTGTCTCAGTATTTCCTCCTGTGAGTATTTTTATTGAAGAAATATTATATGAAAACCAAGCTCAAAGGATCATGTATATGCCCATTTGGTGTGTTTGTGACTAGTTTGCATTTTTATAACCTGGGACAATGTCACCAGTATCTATGTTAAGAGATGGAATTTGTTATGAATTACAAACCTCATAAGTGTTCATGATTCACTAAAAATTAAGTGTACATGTCATCTATTCCTGGAACAGAGTCAGGAGGGCATGGGTCTCCACAAGTGTCAATGGCTGATGTGGGAGTAAGGCTTGTTTGTCTTATAGTGTACATATTCTCAAGTTTCTCCTTCAAGGAATGTCCTCTCCAAGGTTAATGACTCCATGAAAATCACAGACAACACAAGTCTCAAAGGCTAGAATATGTCTATGTCTTTAGCAAAATGGTAAATGCTGGTACCTTTAGGACAGATATTAAATCTGTGGAAAAGAACTCTAAAAACTTGAATTTGAAAATATATAACTTCTCAACTATGTAAAGTATAAGGATGTAACATGAATTGTATAAGGAGCTTCACAGATCTAAAGGAACAGTAGTAGCTGTGCTATGAGCCACCTTGGTGAGATGCTAAAGGAGATAAAGAAATTTAGGGAGTGGTGATCACAGGAGATCCCACCCAGCTTAGGTTTTTGCTTATGCTTACAAGGACAGGCTGATTCCTGAGTTCAGGTTCAGCCTGGGACAGAGCAAGGGTAGGCTCAGAAATGGAAGAAATGGTAATTTCAGGGCTGGGTCCCAATCACCTAGCTTAACATCTGTGCTTAACAGAACAATGGCAGATCTTTGAATTCCTTTGCAATGCAAAAATAAATGAGCTTGCTGTCTCTTAAGAGTAAAAGGGCTGGGCTCCCAGTTAGTTAATGGGAAAATCAAAAGTGAACCTGGGGTAAAGTCTGAATTGATATGTAAATAAAAAAAACTGGGCTTTTTCTGTGCAAGAGAAGAGCTATCCAGAGTCTTTTTAGAATAGCAAGAGAGAACTGCTTGGAGAACTGTATTGAGCAGAAAATAGAGCATTCTAGAAAGCTGTCACTAGCAGAGCATAGGCCGCCAACTTGAACCCACGATTTGACTTCCAGTCTTTCACTTCACTAGATAATTATTTTCGTCTAGGTAACTTACACAAATGAAGGAAAGTAAATATTTTAATAATCAGTAATACATATAATAACAAATGAATATTTTTACCTTTTGTGAAGGTTAAGGAAACAGAGCCCCATTGAAATCACAGATTTCATGGAAGGAGCAACTGCATTGTCCTCAGGGTCTGACCAACTTGGCAGACATTTCCAGAAACATTTGGTAAAACCAGCACCTTTTCAACTGCCTTGAGGGATGTCATATGCCTTGGCAGTTGTCGAATTTATGGCCATCTTAGCTCTTCTGACCTTCTTTAGATGATCATGCTAAATAAATAAATGAGTAAAAATAAAATAAAATTGAGTTCAGATTTCAGCCATCTCATATAATTAAATGGCAACCATCCCCAGCTACTGAATGATTAGCAAGTCACAGAGTCAAATAACTAAAAATGAACTGCTTATCATGTTGCTTGTTGTAATCAGAACCATTTCTCTGTTTGCTCATTTATTGAGCTCACTATACAGAAGGGAGGCAATATGGAGGGAACTGAACTTTTGAAAAAGGCACAAGATATGTGTTCTAGGACTCAAAGTTTAACAAGCAGGACAGATATGAAACAAAATTGTACATTGTCATCCAATGGCTTCACAGTTGTGTATACCATGAAACAATTAAATCTTCAGGGTATCATTGTAAAATATTTCAGAGAGGATGGATGCTATTGATCTAATTTACAAAGAGTATCTATAAATGTTCTTAGTAAAGAGAGAAAAGATGTTATTCAAGCCATCATACTAGCTTGTACAAAAAGCAAGCATATGGGAAGGGAGACAACATGCTGGGAATAAGGTAAGATCAGAGTAGAGACAGAAAAACACATTAATGAGATATGGGATGTAGAAAAGAAGAGTGTATGTGTTCAGTGTAGATATGCTATGGGTACTTGTGGAATATAGTGAATAGACAAATTGATAAAAATAGTGTGGGGCATGGAGGCTTATGTGTGCATGTCCACCCCTTAGAAGACTGGGAAAGAAAGATTACAATGAATTTAACATCAGGCTAGTATAGACCGTAGTATACAACCATCTCAGCCAAACAAAAATTAATTGATAATCAGTAAATTAAATAATCAAATAATTTAAACAAGAAGAAAAGATAACTAAGCTATCTGAATGACAAGATAAAATTCACAGAAAAGAACCTTATATGTTCTAGAAATCCCACTATACTATTGGTTACTTGTTTCTGTTCTCATTGACCAAATACTCTCTTGTTTCTTCATCTCTGTAAGTTTACCCCATTTTTCTCTACTTATTTCCTAGTCTTTTTTAATATGCTTATTCCTTTTATACCGTCCTAATTTGTTGACATGTCCTTAAAATGAACAACTGTATATCCTGATGAGGCTTAGCTCTGGGCTAGTGGTATTGTTGACTTCTCCATTTAGACAATCCTTTTCTTTCATTACACACTGTACTTTTGTGATTTTAGGGACCTTTTCTATTTGTAGCCCTGTGGTAGTCCTCTGTTCATGGAATTTCCTTCCCTTTGATTGTATAAATTTTATGTTTCCATCCATGCTTCTGAACCTCCATTAGATTTTATAGAATGCTCTGGGTCAATTACCTATATCTTAATTTTGTCTCTACATATTACACATTTTTTGATTCACTATTGAGAGACTTGCACAGTTTTCCACTATTTTACTTCTGCTTTCTTTTTAGTAAATTCTCATACTAAAGTATGTCTCCTTTTTAATGTATATTAATCAACATAGACTAAGCTATGGTATAGAAATATATGAACACTAACAATTTAGGAATTTAACACAGAAATACAATGGTATAGAATGTAGTAGTTTGATACTACTTGGAAAATACCCTTTGCTTGAACACTATGATAAGAAGCTTATAACTGTTAAGGGCATAATTCCAGAGGGTAGGATTAGAGTGACTCCACAGTACTGTGATAGGCTAGGTTTATGCCATGTTCTCTGACATGTCACTATCTTAAACCTAGAGTGCATAATAGCTAGGAAGTTCGTACACTGAGTTTTTAAAATGCATGATAATACTTTATTTTCAGAAGAACTCATAGTTTTGTTTATTTCAAAATTTCAATCTCCATATTGTGACTATGTGACAACATTGGGAATGGTTTTATATCACACATATATCGAAACTACCCTTTGTTTCCTTGTATAACCCATTATACAATGATTGATTAAATATTGGAGGATGAGTATCTAGACTTAAAGAACTACCTGGCCTTTGTTAGAAATTGTGTTTTTCCAAGCTTGAACTCTAGTCAAGTAGAGCATTATATTTAGAGAATAGAAAACAAAAATACTTATTGGATCAAAGGCAACCAGATCATGCTTCTACCTCCCATTCTCAGAGACTCACTGATGATATGACAACACTCAATAGCTACTGATTTAAAGTACACATTTTATTTAACAGAAATCCATCAAATTCCACAGGATGTAGCCCAAAGATCTAAATCTAGATATTTTGGTCTTCAGTCCAAAACTGGCAAAAGTTTTCAGATGATGCAGCATGACACTGATCCCATTACCTTTTGTTCCTAGACTTTTATAGTTTCTTTTTTTTTCAAATAATTACATAATTTTAAACCAAGTCAACACTCATAAGACACTTTGAGCAAAACAGAGCTATAATATGGTCAAACACAAAGTGATGTGAAGAAAACATAACTCTCAAGTAAAACAAAAAAGAAAAAGATATTTCACAGTTTTACATTTGGTATGTAACCAAGTGCCACCAAGTTGGTGGTTATTGTCCACAAGAAGCTGTGCTGTATTAAAAGCATACTATTAGCCTCTTATATCAACAGAACTGTGATTGTTAATGACATCAATGGTAGAAAGGGAAACCTAAAGTATTATTTCAGTGTATAATGACTGCCACCATAATAAGTCTATCCATTGGACCATTTTGGATGTGGCAATGTAGCCCAAAAAATGGCTGCCAAATCATCACTGGTAATGTTGTAGAACATATCTTTTAGCATTTTAGTGTTTGTTTTCTTCTAAGCATTTAATTCATTGATCAGTGTCTTATAATAACTCCTGAAATTGAGTATCATAAAATGTCATTGACTGTTTCAAAGCATAAGTAGGACAAATAAGCTGACATGCTGTGAGTTTTCCTATTGAGAGTTTCATGTGGACAGGATCTGATGTTGCCATCCAACAGCCTGTGATTACTCCAAGCATGCCAGCCACAAATGGCCTCTCTTTCTAGAGACACTGATATTCTGTAATAATTGGATTTTTTAAAATGTTATAGGATACCAGTCTTATTTTGCTCCCATTCTTTATACTATCCTCATTTTTATTATAAAACTAATTACATCTTTGAATTTAGCTTTTGTACTTGTGACAATTAGACTTCAGTCCAATTTTAGCCCAGAGTTACTTCTGTTCACAGTAGATAAGGGATTCTTTAAATATTGCCATTAATACTCTGTCTCTAACTTCTTACTCTAAATTCTTCATTGTCCAACAAAATGTGTGATTTTTAGTCAGTTCTTTAATGGCAATTAGAGTTTAAACCTACAGTCATTTTTAAGTACCACTGTCCTCATATCTCTTAATGACTTGATATTCTACACAGACCAGTTGAAGTAAATAATAACCTTTAAAGTTGTCTTAGTTTCAGTTCCTATAACCTCCAAATGTGCTGTCTTACATAGAAAAGAGAAATTTGCATGCACTTGTAAGTTAATAGTTCTAATATAATATGATTAAGCAGGACTGTTAAGATAGATACAATCTAGTTCTGTAGGTCCTCAAATTAGAAGGGTTCCCAAGTTACATTCAAGGAGATAAATAATAAAGGAAGCGAATGTAGAATTGGGCAACATTAATAATTTTGAAGGCAAAAGAAACAAATGTGAATAGAGTTTTAAAGTTGAACCTGGCAGTAGAAAGAACATCGTCTTGAAGCCTCCAGAGGTACCGGAGCTGCCAACACTTGGCATTACCCAGTAAAGCCTCTTTGAGATTTCTAATCTTCTAGAATGTTAACATAATATACTCATGTAATTTGAAGCCACAAATATTGTAATTATTTGTTTCTTCAGCAATAGATAAGAAATTAGCTCATGTCCATAATTCCCCTGAGAAGAGAAAATTAGTCATTATTAAATCATACCTGAAAAGATATTTCATCAATGCCAAAGAAATGCTGATAATATTTTGTCTTGAAAGATGTTATTAATGTTTTTATTTTTAATTAATTAATTAATTAATTAATTAATTAATAGAATCTGTGTGTGCATGTGCGTATATGTGTTAGTGAGAATGTGTGTATCTGTCCATGCACATGCCATCTCATGCATGTGGAGGTCACAAAACAATTTTCAAGTGTCACAATTCTCCTTCTGCCATGTGGGTCTTGGGGACTGAATTCTGATTAATAGGTTTGGGATCAGGTATCTTGATCTGCTGGGCTCATCTTGCTATCTACAAAGCTGGAATTTTGTCCTTTTTTTCATTTTTTAGTGATTATTATATTTCTTCACCTTTCAAATGTTATCTCCCTTCCTAGTTTTCTCTCTACAAGCCCTCTATCCCCTCTCCCCTTCCCTCTGCCTCTATGAGGGTGCTCACTCATCCACCCACCCACTCACTCCCACTTCACCACCCTAGCATTCCCCTACTCTCAGTAATTAGGCCTTCACAGGACAAAGGCTCCACTCCCAGTGACGCCTGATAAAGCCACCCTCTGCTACATATCCAGCTGGAGCCATGGGTCACCCCCTCCATTTGTACTCTTTGGTTGGTGATTTAGTCCCTGGGAGCTTTGAGGGGTATGGTTGGTTGATATTGTTCTTCCTATGGGGTTGCAAATCCCTTCAGCTCCTACAGTCTTTTCCCTAACTTCTCCATTGGGGTCCCTATGTTCAGTCCAATGTTCAGCTGCATACATCTCCATCTGTATTGGTCAGGCTCTGGCAGAGCCTCTCAGGGGACAGCTATACCAGGCTCCTGTCTGTAAGCACTTCTTGGCATCAGCAATAGTATCTGGGTTTGGTGTCTGCAGATGGGATGGATTCCCAGGTGGGACAGTCTTTGGATGGCCGTTCCTTCAGTCTCTGCTCTAAAGAGGGGAATTTTGTCTTTTAAAATATTAAGGATTCTGCAAACTGACAGCTTTAGCTCATATGTGTTTTTAGAAGGTATCAGCAACATATCCAAGTTTGATTATGATATTTCATGACACTGGTGAAACTTCAGACAAAAATATTTCATAGAGAAAAAGGCCATTTCTAATAGCAATGTACATATAACACAAGTGTTTTGCTAGAGATAAACACATTCTGCACAGCAGCCGAACTCATAGACAGTTCCTGTCTGCTGCTCTGGATACTAAAGTACCAAGAGCAAAATTTACAAAGACTGATGAGTTTTATTGCTTTATCAAAGATATTCCTATAAAAACCTGCTATCTATGTGTGTGAGTGTGCAATATGCCATTATAAAGAAAAAAAGCACTGATTTAAATTATTGACATTATCATAATTTGTCATATGTCCCCACTATTTTCACCACCATTGCTTTGTACAATAAGTGCATGTCACCACAGCACAAAATTAGACAGTTTCTCACCATTATTACGGAGATAGTGGAGATTTTGTATTTTCCCTGGATGATTTTTAGGTTCTAGGGAGTGCTGGGGAATACAGTATCTCTGTATTTGACCCTTATTATCTGTTGTCACTGCCTATACACCGAGTTTATCTGTAGGTTCAAAGCTACAAGAAAAAGTAGACAACACTGATGTGGGGTCTACACAGTGTTTCTTCACTGAGATTCATCTTACTCTCTTCTTTGCACCTACTTGCTATGAAAAACCAGTCTCTCTTTGTTTAGGTATATTCTCTTCTGAATGAATTCCTAATGTGTTCATTCTGTGAGTCTGATCTCAACTCTGCCTGCAGTTTATTCTATATAAGCTTGGCATTCTGTCCAGCAATCAAATAAATAATCTCTTGAATAATGGAATAATTCATCCCTAAAATGAGATTGTTCTCAGTGGTGTACATTGACTGAACTATGTCTCACTGAAGAAGAATGAAATGTTGACAGCTTACAAGTAGTAATATCCATCCACAAACATATCAGAATTTAATATTTTTAAGACACAAAGGATTATTGATGACACATGAAAATGACATTTTTCTTAAGATAAATTCCTATTAAAATTCAGATACATGCCCTAAATAGCATTCCCTAATTCCTGCATATAAGAAACCCTGTCTGTATGGAGTGAAACTATCTATTACACTTTTGTTAAAGAAAGAGATTCTCTTAAGAAACAAGCCAGTATTGTAATGGTTGTAATGGTACTTTTCTGTAACATGTCTAACCAACTATCTTTTGCTATTCAAACACTGGGAAAAAAGCAACTTACTTACATATTTCAAATGCTTTAGGTTTTAAAATTGATGAATCAGTTCACAGTGTCATTTTGAATTACTGTTTTAAGACAGAAATCCATTATTTCAGTATTTTTGTTGTTTTCATGACAAGTGAATAGTGACCTTGGGATATGTTTGCATCTAAGATATCTTGTACATCAATCTTTATAAAAACCTTCTTTGAAAATGTTACAGTTTTTCAAGGTTTGTCTTACCCTGTGAGTTCTGATTTCTGAGAGTCTCCTCCAGCATTATTCACCATTTGGTATTTAATTGTCTTTATGTATCTACTATGTCATTTTTATGCTTGTCATCAGAGCAAGAAGATAAAGACAGGGTAGGTCTTGACTTTCCTTCCCTGTGAACACACTTGAGACTTGGATCCTAGCAGTTTTATTACAAAAGAGAAAAACAAGATAGTGTATGGTTAAGGCAAGTAATTTATTATCGAGTCAAATATTGAAAGTTTATTGTATAAACCATGATCGCATACACCACGGTAATTCTGAGGGCTGAGCTGGCTTTGTTCCAGTCAGAGTCTTTCATTCTTGGGTGTTTACCTTCTGCCTTTCTGCCCTAATCTGTATTTCTGAGTCTGGTTATTTTCCTTTATAGACATAGGAAGGTAAAACATTTCTAACAGAAAATTTTGTGGCTAAATATCTATATAACATTTTTTTAAAGAGCTCCTTAGATATGTTTTCAAATGACAAATAAAATAATGCTAATATAAAATATTATATTTTGATCATAAGCAAAAATCTTGAAGCCAAATAAACCAAATTGATTTTGTCTACCTAATATATTTTATGTATTAATTAATTTACTCAGATTATTAGTTGTATTAATCCATTTTGATAAATCCATTTGCTTACCATTTTCCAGCTTGTTAGAGACAATAAAAATAGGAGTTATTTAATATGTTAAAAATTAAAGAAAATCTGAAGTAAAGCTGAAACTATGATTATCTCTCATAAAATGAAAATACCAAGTTAAACCAGCTGGAAAAAAAAAAAAAAAAAGCAAGATACTGTTTAAGGAGTATGTGATGATCTGACAAGATTGACCTGTGCGTATAAGCATGTACTGAGCTCCCAGAAAACTTTACTTTGTTTCCAGGCATCCATGTCAGATGGTTCACAACCACCTAAAACTCCATCTCTAAAAGACCTAAAAGACTTTTCTGGACTCCTCACACACTACACTGAAGTGCACTAACACACATGCAGTTATATACATATACATACAGAAATAAAATTTTGCAAAAAATTATGTTAACATAATATATAGGTTGAGATGATATAAAATAAATAAATTTCCTTCCTAACACAGAAGAAAATCTGACTATGCCCTCATAATTATGAGATGTCATCATGAAATTCTGGCAAAAATATACATTCCCAAGATAATAGTTTTACTTAATAAATGCAGAGAAAGATGAAAATTACGTCCTAATTCATAAAGGTATTGCAGTATGCTAAACAATAAACCATTTAAAGAGAATTTGTAAACATTTAGAACTAATATTAGTATAACAAAAGAGAAACTATTATTTTTTAAAAACAAACAACTGGGTCATGTTATAAAAGAAGGAGCACTCATGATAATGCATACCCAGAGCATCTGAACATTGAAATACAGATTTACATTTTACCATACACTCTAAGGACATCATGGCTATTTTACCCAAAAGGAGACATGGATTTTAAAGATACCTCACATATACTTCTTATTTTCACACTGGTAGACATTTTGAATAACATTGTTTACAGCAAAGACATTCTCCTATATTAAGATGTTCTCCTCCCAGAGAAGTGCTAGGAAGGAAATGATGTGAAATGTCTGTTCTTCACTATGACTCCAAATAAATATGTATTTTTTTATAAACTGGAATAATATATTTTAGAATTCAGTATACATTATGAAGTCATTTTATATCAGTGAATTAATTTGAGAGACTGTGAGACAATGAGTAAAATAATCTGGTGTCCATATGAATCTTAGAGTTAATGTTAAGTATTTGAAAGGATACATTCATTTGAAAGGAAAGAATAGGTGTTAACAAATTCTATATACTTAATATTGTAGTGAATGTTGTGAGATTTAAATTCTTCTGGTGTGAGTTAAGTTAGACAATAAATGAATAATATGCTATTTGAGTCATTATATAGACACAAGTACATAAAAGGGTAAATAAAAATTAATTATAAATGTTTTGTAAGTATTTTTCTTGAAAAGTTCTCACCTTCTAAAACTTGGATCCAAATGCATATTTTGGTTTTTTTCTTAGATTAAGTGAATGCTGGATTAAATTCTTAGATTAACTGAATTATAATATGATTTCTAATGCATACCACCTGGTTATACTTTCTATGTGTTCAGTAAATATTAATGACAATCATTATATTTTAAAAACATATGTTAATTTATCAAAATACCTATGAAGCTCCATCGGGCAGCCAGGGACCTCAGCTTGGGACACAGGGCTCCATAGCCGATTAGCGCCAGGAGAGGGATACCCTCCCAGGAGCTTGGAAAAGCCGGGAGTGGGCCCAAGACAAGCTCCACAGCTCACCAGGAACTGCCCCGAACCTGCGAGACACAGGGACTGCTGTAGGTGGGCAAAGAAACCCCCTGGATCCCAACAGCAGCGGCTGCAGCAGGAGAGTTCTGCCTGGGCCACTAGGGTTCCATAGTCAAGGAGCTCCAGGAGAAAGTTACTCACCCAGGAGCGTGGAAAAAACACCTCTCAGAGAGAGCTGGTCTTCCAGGAGTATTGATACAGAGGCCTGCAGATGAGAAAAGCCATAGCCAGAAAGTAAGATCAGCTAACATCAGAGTTAACAAGATGGCAAAAGGCAAGGGTAAGAACCTAAGGAACAGAAACCAAGGTCACTTGGCATCATCAGAACCCAACTCTCCCACCACAGCAAGCCCTGGAGTCCCCAATACGCCAGAAAAGCAAGACTCAGATTTAAAATCATTTCTCATGATGATGATAGAAGACTTTAAGAAAGAAATGAATAACATCCTTAAAGAAACACAAGAGAACAGAGGTAAAGAACTAAGACCTTAAAGAGGAAACACAGAAATCCATTAAAGAATTACAGGAAAACACAATCAAACAGACAAAGGAAATAAACAAAACCATGGAGCTAAAAATAGAAATAGAAACAATAAAGAAATCACAAAAAGAGACAACCCTGGAGTTAGAAAATCTAGGAAAGAGATCAGGAGTCATAGATGCAAGCATAACCAACAGAATACAAGAGATAGAAGAGAGAATCTCAGGAGCAGAAGATACCATTGACAACATCGACACAACAGTAGAAGAACATACAAAATGCAAAAAGCTCCTAACCAAAAACAACCATGGAATCCAAGACACAATGAGAAGACAGAACCTGAGAATAATAGGTATAGAAGAGAGTGAAGATTCCCAACTTAAAGGACCAGTAAATGTCTTCAACAAAATCATAGAAGAAAATTTCCCTAACTTAAAAAAGAGATGAACATAAATATACAAGAAGCTTACAGAACCCCAAATAGATTGGACCAGAAAAGAAATTCATCCCGTCATATTATAGTGAAAACACCAAATACACAAAACAAGGAAAGAATATTAA
>JAPYYD010005320.1:0-12243 GCA_028551405.1 Uromys caudimaculatus | reverse complement strand
GCGAGGGATCTTTGTCCCGGCGCTGATTAGGTGTCATGTTTGTAGTTTTTAATTGTATTAAGAAAGTACTTATATTCAAGGACATGCAGCAGACAGATGAATGATCTTCTCAGTGTAATGCTGGCGCTGCCATTTTCCATTTGGGGCACCACCCATTCATAGTTCTTACTAGTTATACCAGCTGTGCAAAATAATGACTTCTCAAAAGGCAGCAGAGAACGAAGGGAAAATTGAAATGTTTTAAATAATGTTGACACCTGTTTTTCTTCTCCCTGCCTCCCATACCCTTTGCACCCATTATTTTCTTCTCTGGTCCACAGTACCTTACTCTACAGTCAGGATCTCCATGAGGTGTCAATGGTTCTTGCTTCAGCCAGAATCTCAGTCCCTGGCTTCCCACCAATAACTGTAAATCTTGTGAGCTTTTCTCTTAGATCTTTAGGCAGTGCATAAATATCCCATGCTAATTTCCTAATGAGATTCGCTAGATTAATGTGGTATTATGCTAGGTAAAATATCCCTCTATCTAACAATATTAAAAATGAACAACTGTGTCACTCCTCTGCATTACATTCAGGGGCTAATTTAAAGAGATTGTGGCAACAATGGAAATGCTAGGGACAAAAAATGGTCCTAATTTTTGCTGGAATGTCTCTAAGCCCAGGCTGCCACTCACCATTACAGAGTGATTTTCAGCTAATAAAATGAAAGCTATTATTAAAGTGGAGCCATGCTGTAATCCCGTATGACAGGCAGGACTCATATTATTATTCATCGTTTACAGATGAGGCAGTTAAGTCAGCAGTATTAAAAGGTTTGTCCCAGGTCACTGGCTTATTTAATGACAGTCTAAGATCAGAAGCAAATTTTAGACACGCATAATATCATAATGGAGAGGGTCGATCCTAATGAATTGTAAAATATTTCTTTATAGCATCAGAAAGTATTATTGAGCTCTGATGATATTTGTATGGCAAGATGGATGTGATAAAATAAATATCATCTATTTATAAGACTTGGGTAATGTTGGAAGGGTTAACTGCTTTAATATTTTATTTTCATATAAGAACACACATATTGACTCATGGAGCCTTCTTCCTTATTTGCCATTACATATGTTACAGCTGTGCTTTCCTTGGTCATGAAACATTTAAGAGTGATTAATATTATCACAAAATACTTCTTGGAAATGTTTTTCACTTAGGGTTTCCAAGCGCTGAAGACTGAGCAGAATCTTTCATCTGCCACAGAGGAGCTAAAGTGGATGGAGGGAGGGAGGCTATACGCACACACTCATGTGAATTAAGAAAATATCTGCACAAGAAAATGGGTAGAACTAATAGTGGTTGGCAATAAATGTTAAACAGGAAAATAAGTTCAGTTACAAAGATAAAAACTAATGTGATATTGTTCATTTTAGCTTAGAGCAAAGATGCTGCTATACAGTGAAATGGAGACCAGAATCCTGGGAGAACGAACACTTTCTTTCCTACAGGACGATCTTCCAGGCAGGAAGTATTTTGAGGAAGAATAAGAAAGATAGTAAAACGCGATCAAATATTAACCAATAACAATGGAGGCTAGCTGGGCAGTGGTGGCGCACGCCTTTTAATCTCAGCACTCAGGAAGCAGAAGCGGGCAAATCTCTGAGGTCAAGGCCAGCCTGGTCTACAGAGCAAGTTCCAGGACAGCCAAAGCTACACAGAGAAACCCTGTCTCAAAAACTCAAAATAAGGAAGGAAGGGAGGGAGGGAGGGAGAGAGGGAGGGAGGGAGGGAGGGAGGAAGGAAGGAAGGAAGGAAGGAAGGAAGGAAGGAAGGAAGGAAGGAAGGAAGGAAGGAAGGAAGGGACAAAGGAAGGAAATTGTGGAAATGGAGCAAGGGAAACGTCTAGAAGCTACATTATCTGCTTACTGTGCCATTCAAAGATATAGCCATGGGCAAGAAACCGTTAGTAGAGTAGCATGTGTGAGTTTTGGGATAGGGTTATAGAAGGGTGAGATTTAAGTGTTTAAGCCTTCCTCTGGCAGCTGATGGGAGCAGATGCACAGAGCCACAGTCAAACAGTAGATGGAGCTAGGGGAACCCGGCAGAATGGGGGAAGGAAGGATTGTAGGAGCTAGAGAGATGAAGGACGCCAGAAGAACATGACCCACAGATTCAACTACGCAAGGATCATAGCGACTCTCAGAGACTGAAGCAGCAGTCATGGAACCTGCATTGGTCTGTGATAGGTCCTCCACAGACATGCTGTGGACTTTTAACTTGCATTTGTGGGACTCCTGAAAGTGGGAGAGGGGTATCTCTGACTCTTTTGCCCGTTCTTGGGAACCTTTGCCTCCTACTGCCTTGCCTCATCTAGTCTTAATATGAGGAAAGATGCCTAGTTTTATTGCAACTTGATTTCCTGTATTTGGGAGGCCTGCTCTTTTCTGACAGGAAACATAGGAGCAGTGGATCTTGGGGAGAGGGAGGTATCGGGGTGGTGGGAGGAATGAAGAGAGGAGAAACTGCAGTTGGAATGTATTACATAAGAGAAGAATAAAATGTAAAAATATATAAACATAAAAAGTAAAACATCACTGGTTTCCAGAGATTAAGTTATAAATTAAAATATACTGTTGATGTCAGGGTAGGTATCTATCGTAGTTACGTTTCTATGCGGACATCAATAAGTAGCCTCATGCTTCATGCCACTGGGCCTTCCCTGCCAAGATGAATATCATCTCCTCAAACTGTAAAACGAGGTATAACCTTCTCCAAATCATTGCCTCCTTTCAGGCATATTTTAATGGTGAGGAGTGAGGTAAATAAAAGACCATTCCTACAGAATGAAGTTAATGACTGGAAGAGAAATGAAGAGAAATGTGCAGGAGAAAGTCCCTCACATTTGCTTATAATAAGCTCCTATATTTCAAAGACAACAAAGATGCATAATAAACCACTTGGATATCATTTGTAGCTTCAACAAATTAACAGAGCACAAAATAAATGTTAAAAAAAAAGTTTTTTTCTATAGTCAGATGAAAAGTTGGTGCAAGGAATTCAGGAAAACATTTACATTCCTACTGTCTTCTGAACTACATAGTAAATATAAATCATTGTATTCAATGATTAAAAACATCTATAATGACCATTTTAATTCAATTCAAAATATGGAAGAAGGTGCTGAGATATAGGAAATACTGCCATGTTACAAGATCAAAAAGTTGTTTACTTCTAGCCCTATGTCAATCTTATTCCAAAAATTTGGTGCTAAAAAAGAGAAAAATATTTTCTCTTTTTTTTTTCAGCTGAGACCCTCCCATTTCTTTGCTCTCTTAGTAATCTCCATAGACTGATTTTTGTTTATTTAACACCTGTATCAGTTAGTGACTGGCAAACACTAAGGCAAAAATCTCATGTGTTTATTGTTCTATTTTATTCCTCTAGCATGTATAAAAGATATGGGCAAAAGTTAATGAACATCTCAAAGATAAAAGAAATGGCAACAATAACATTCAGCTGGGATAATGGTAAAAATTAGGTGATTTCCAGGTAAATATTTTCAAGTTATTTTCCTTATGAAAATTTGGGATAGCATTCCTGGTGTTTCTTAGATTTTGTTCTTGTTCAGTGTTTTAGTCATTAATTATGAATGACAATCCCTATATTATGAGTCATTATCAATGATCTACTTTTAATGGCTCTATAATACAGTATTTTTATCATATCATAAATAATTCAATAAATGTCCCGTAGCTGATCATTAACTCTATTTCTGATGTTTTCCTTTAGAAAAACTAGTGTATTATACATTTTAATGAATTTTTAAAATGTAAGCTTTTCTAGATCACAATATGTAGGTAAATTTAGAATTTCTGGTAACTATTCATGAATCTTCCCCAGAGAAGTCATAGAAAATATATTTTCATTTCAAACAAAAAGAAGAGCTGATGCATATGTATTTGTATTCATACTTCTAAGACTCCACACTCTCTTTATTGGTGATGTTTCTTTGGGTTGTTTATTTGGCTTTTTGGGATTTTTGTTTGGTTTTGTTTTCAATAAGTAGGCTGCTGAATTACTTAGTATTCAGTGTTAGTGAATATTTGAAGAATAATTTCTCTCGTTGGGATTATTTCTGTAACAATTACAAACAAATAACAGCATGCTCATTCTCTGAAGGAAAACATAAAGCACAGAGATATTAAGTGCGGCCCGAATTCTAAAACTATGCGAGTATAACAATGGCCAAGGCAGAAAGAAAATTTTTAGCTTCTCAATGACTTTACCAGCTGGTGGGGCCTACCATGCCTATTTTTGCAAAGAATGAAAAAGACACAGCAGGTTTCTTTGGAACATCAAACTGAGAAAATTGTCTACATCTTTAACAGCCTTAAGAGAATTTTTGGCAGAATGAATAAGTACGCATAATTGAGAAAAATACCCTAATCTGTAGGGGGAAAAGATATAAAAAGAGGCTAAACAAGAATGTTTCTGCCTGTGCTTTTCATAACAGCCTTCCACCTGTCGCTGAGTGCAGTATTAAAAGCACTAAAATCTAGAGCATAGGAGGTACAGGGACGCTGGGATGCAGAGAAAGGAGGTGGCGCAGAGCCACGGAAGTGGACGAAGTCCTGAGGGCAGTGCAGTCACGCACACGCTATAAAGTCAGGAAGCTGCCGCCAGTGCCACCCCCACCCCCCCCACCCCCCACCCCCCCCCACCCCGGCCATTCCACTTCGGCCATTTAGAAATCCTGTCTTTGTGAGAAGCTAATTTATCTTTTCCCTAGCTCGGTTTCCACATTTTTAAATGGGGATAGCAGCAGTTCCCATCTTTCGAAGTACCTGGCCCATATGTTTTATTCAATAATAGGCCATATTTTCTTACTAGACAGACTAGACTTTCTGAGTAGACTGTGAACTCAGCACAACGTCTTTATCTCATAACTCAGCATCGCTCTTAAGTGAAAGAGTTAGGTGATAACAGGATATGATGTCACGCTCACATTTGCCAGTCTCTGGTCCTCTGATCACAATTAACCACCTGATACAATCAGCAGGGGTTGTCAGAGGCCAACGAAATGAAGTGCAGAAAGTAGGAAAGTCAGTGAAATCTTAAGAAAAAAAATGACCGTCACATAAACTGACTTGTTAAACCTGGAGTCATCTCTCCTACCTATATTTCTATTGAAACAAGACTTCTGGTGTAGGCTAGGAATCTACTACAAAACCCATCTGTTACAGAACAGTGATTTTCTTTCCAACTTGCATTCTACCCAGGTAAAACACCTTCATAGATACTCTCTAGTTTTTCAGGCCTTTTCTTTAAGTACAGAAAGCCATAGTTATACACAGGAAATTCACTAAGTATGAACTATGATCCATTTTAAATGGTGAAGGGGATCTGTGTGGCAAACAATTGGCTGGAACAAATCAGGGCTTCTTTTTTATTGAAAATGGTTTATTCTCTCATACAATACACCCTGTCCACAATCTTTCTTCCCTCCACCCCTTCCTGCTACCCCCTACCTCACCTCTCCCCAGATTTACTTCCTCCTATCCATTTCATCTTCAGAAAAGAATGGGCCTCCAAGAGACAACAGCTAAACAAGACAAAACGAGATACACTAAGACAAGGCAAAAGCCCTCCTACCAAGGCTGGACAAATATTAATGGAACATATAAGGCGTATGTTCTTTAACTGGACCAATATGGAAACCCGTAAGCAGAACAGTGGTTAAGACCTGTCATGCAATGTCTACTTTGCTGCTGATACAAGCAATAAGCAATTTTTTAATTGGATATTATCTTTATTCACATTTCAAATGTTATCCCCTATCCCAGTCACCTCCCCCAAAAGCCCCTATCCCATCCCCTCTTCCCTTGCTTCAGTGAGAGTGTTCCCCCACCCACTCCTGCCTCCCCACCCTCGAAGCTCAAGAAGAAGAAAGACCAAAGTGTGGGTGCTTCGATCCTTCTTAGAAAGGGGAAAAATACTCAAGGGAGCAAATACAGAGACAAAGTGTAGAGCAAAGACTGAAGGAAAGGCCATTCAGAGACTGCCCCACCTGGGGATCCATCCCTTATACAGTCAACAAACCCAGACACTATTGTGAATGCGAAGAAGTGCTTGCTTTAGCCTGATATAGCCGATTCCTGAGAGGCTCTGCTAGAGCCTGATAAATACAGAGGCAGATGCTCACAGCCAGCCACTGAACTGAGCACAGGGTCCCCAATGGAGGAGTTAAAGAAAAGACTGAAGGAGCTGAAGGGGTTTGCAACCCCATAGGAAGAACAACAATATCAACCAACCAGATCCCCCAGAGCTCCCAGGGACTAAACCACAGACCAAGGAGGACACATGGAGGAAGCCATAGCTCCAGCTGCCTATGTAGCAGAGGATGGCCTTGTCAGGCATCAATGGGAGGAGAGGCCTTTGGTCCTGAGAAGACTCAATAAGCAATTTTTAATTTCAAATCCTATTTTTTATTCAAACATGTTCAATTTCATTTTAACTTTAAAACTAAAAATCTGACAACTTATGTAAGAACCATAATACAATTAGAAGGACTTGTTGGAGTTAGGCAAAGGACAACAGAGGGCGGGGTCATCTTGCCAATTCAACACTCTTTGGTAGTCTTCCATTCCGTACATCTCTTCTGTCTCTATTTTTGTAGTGAAAATGTATTTTTTAGCTGATATCATGTCTTCACTTTGAAGACAGAATTCTTGAGTTTATTATTGCCTTGCCATTAACTGATTATACCTTTGAGGATAATTCTAACCTTCTCTCTGTTGTGAATAAAATAGAGAACATGACTCTAGAAGTTGTCAAAAATTCTTGATGCAAATTTCCTGAGATCATTTCAGAGAAATCGTTTATGAGCTCCTGACATTCGTTATTATTTTCTATCATGTTGTGTTTATTCAAATGTCGACAGTGAAGATTTCATCATTAAACCTGACAGCCTCTACAACTTCAATATATAGAATTTCAGAATTTTAACTTTTATTATGATTATCTTTCATTTTCTATTAATGTACGTGGAGACTGCAGTAGTCCAGTTTACTTCTCATGCTGTATCTGTCTGTATTCCATGTCCCTGTGTAATGAACACTTTGCACTGTACCTCTTATACATGGTAATTTATCTCTGAAATGACCTTGCAGCACGCATTTTAATTTTCTAAATTTACGGGTGACAGCATCAAGTATATAACTTGGTCAAAATTACATTATTATAATGATGATCATACATTCACATCATTATTTGCCAGAGATGAATAAAAGTCTAGCTTTTAACCAGGAGCTTCTTCTGGACTCTAGTTAATTTTCAGTAGTTGCTATTTGAAGTCCTTGTTTGTAGAATTCAAATACCATAAGCTCTCCTTGGGTTCCATTCTGGGTTCTAGCCTGTACTCTACATTCTGTTCTGAAAGTCTTCAGCAGTCTGTTCGTGGAATGCTCCATGTACAGGTTTTTCTGTGCCATAGCAGGGATCTCTTTCACAACATATTTCTTTGTGCTTCTCCATGTACCACTTGAGGTGACCTCCAGAAGCCATTGGTCACTAGTCAGCTCAGACAGCCATGGGGAAATACTATAGTCTGGCTGGCTCAAGCCACAATATTTGCTCTGAGTTTTAGAGCATGGGAATCTCCAGGTCAGGGTACCAGTTTGGTCAGTCAGTGATGAAGACTCTGTTCCAGGCCTACATGTGACTGCTTTCTCCCTGTGTCCTCACAGAGTGAGTCTATTTTAATTATGCCAGTTCTGTTTGATCATAGACCTCCTTGTAAGAGACCATTTAACTTTTAATGACCATTAACCCTTAAGGAAAAACACAGCTGCAAATGTCATGGCTGTAGAGTTAGAACTTAGACAAATGAATTAGTTTGGTTGGGGGAAGGCACATATTCCATTCCTTATCCAGTTCTTTAAAATGCTTGCTGCTTATGACTTGTGTGTACATTTTAACTGAAGTTTTGTTTAACTGCAAGTAAACTATACAAGGAGAGAAATACTACATATTTTTAATGAAAGAAAAATAAACTATTGGTGTAGATAAGGGTAGACCATATTTTATATATGATAAACATCTTTCCTAGCAAATTTTTAATTCTGACGTGACTTGTGTCTTTGTGTTAATTGTACTGTTAGATTGTGTCCTGTCTCATTGTTCCAAGGTTGGACAGCATGAGGATGCACGATGTTGGCACAGCATCTCTGAGAACCAGCTATGAGAGACACTCCATGTTTCTATCACAAGTCCTTCACTGTTCCTATGTCTCTCTCTCTCTCTCTCTCTCTCTCTCTCTCTCTCTCTCTCTCTCTCTCTGTGTGTGTGTGTGTGTGTGTGTTTCTGTGTGTGTTCTTCTTATCCTCTCTTTCTGTTACTAGTTCTGATCGAAGTCATCTGCCATTGAAGGATGCTATTCAGAAGGCCTGTAGAGGATCCCAGTGTCAAAGAACAGAGAGGAATGACAGTAACCTTGTGAGTGAGCTTAGAAGCAGAATTTTGAGCCTCAGTCAAGCCTTAAAATGATTTCAGCCACAGTTGACAACTTGACAGCAACTTCCTTGGAGCTCCAGAGCCAGCACTACCCAGCAAAGCTGCTCCCAGATTCCTGGCCTTTGGGAAATGTGTCACAATAAATGTTTGCTGTTGTTAGCTACAAAATTGTGGGGCAATTTGTTGTGCAGAAATAGATGACTACTAAAACTACAAACTCTTTAATTCCCAAAATAGTAGTTTATTTCACAGCAAATGTTTCTAATGAGGCAGTAGCTTTCTCTTCCAAGAGCTGACTTAGTACTAAAGCAAATACTGTGCTGTGGCCACCACATTGTTATATCTTCTGGTTTCACTGTTCGTATAACATAAGCCAGTTAATAGTTGAAAGACCTGGAGACTTGTGAGTAGGGTGTTTTAAAGGAAGCCCTGTGAGCAGTAACCACCATTGTTTCTGACTCCATTGCTTGGTGCTCTGTGATAAAGGCTTGCCTAGCAGAAGGGAAGGTGAGATATATATGCTATCTTTACATCAAGACAAATGAATAAACGGGTTTGGTGTTTAAATTCATCCCTTACAAATATGGCTTTTAGGTTTGCCTTTTTTCATGAGCCCCAGATTTAAGCATCAAACTGTTTGAATCTTCATTTTAGAGCAAGATTTTTTTATCTTAATGTTACTGTCACGTGCAGCAGGATAATTGTGTATGGAGAAAGGCAGTGTGGTGCCCCGTGCCTGAAAAACTGTCCTTCAGCTTTTCTGAACTGTGATCTCTTGACTCCATGAGTATTCATCATTCTACCTGTGACAAAAAAAAATGTCCTAAGCCTTGCAAATTACGGAGGTAAAAATCAACCATTTGAAGTTTCAGAGACACAAAAATACTTTCTTTTCCATCATCTTTTACAAACAAACTCATTGTTTCATTGGATTTCATTCATCAAAGCAATAGAAAATTAACCACAATGACCTGTATGCTATAGTTTTCCTTAAAACTCATAGAAAGGGCTGTAACTCATAGCTAGTTATAAACAACTGCTATTTCTATTTCTGTGACATGTCTCAAGTTGTTTTTACCCCTTCACTGCCAATCATGATATACTAGTCTTACTTCCTAAACTAATCTTCAGGCCTTCATTTTTTGTCTCCCTTTACTATAGTAGTCAATTTTCAGAAAGATTATCACTACATATTTCATATATGGGATTTTTCAGTTTCTATAAGACCCTGGAAATTATAATTTTTTTGTTTCTTTCTAACTTTATACCAAAGAACCTGTAGTTTTCTCTAAACAGTTATCATTGGAAAGATCTCCCTAAAGTGAGGGAAGCTGCTCAACCAACTGGTCATTGTCAATTGACTTTACAAGAAATTTGGAATTAGTGGCATGTGTTAAACAGGTTAACAGTAAAATTCCATTTTTCAAAAGTTATAAATAAAAACAATCATGTTTGAATCAATGTCTCTTGAGCCACAGAAAATCTAGAACCATCTGTATACTCAACCAACATCAGCAGACAAACAGATGAATGTAGTGATATCAAAGTAAAAACCTGTACAATGTAAGACACGGACCACAAGGTGAAGAGATGGCACATAAACAGGAGAACGTATTTGTAAGCTAACATTTGATTTCTATAATATGAAAGCAACCAGAAAACCTTTTACAAAAGAAGACCTACAAATGGCAAATAGTTATATGAGAAGCCATTTCATCATTATTAATCATCAAAGAAGTATGAATTAAAACCTAAACATAAGTTTTGGCAAGGTCATGGACAAAAGGAACATTTCAGGAAGAAGGTTTAGCCACCATGAAAAAGTACAGAGATTGACCAAAGTCAGAAAAAAATGACCGTGGGATCCAGCAATCAAAGGAAACTAAATGTGTGTGTTACAGAAAGATCTGTTTATTCATGGCCTATTTCAGCAGCGTCCACAACTGTCCAGAAATGAAAACAAAGTGGATGCTTATAGATTGATGGATGGATAAAGAAAATTTGGTAAATATACACAGTGTAATATTATGCAGCCATAAAACAATGACATGTTATCAGAAGAACCAACACAGGTGGGGACAGAGATCACTATGTTAGATAACAATAGCAGACATAGTAAGACAGGAAATACATAGTCTCACTTCTCTGTGGAATCTGAAGACATAAAGTTTATCGATGTTTAGAGTTTAGTAGCACTGACGAGAAGCTAGAGATAGTAGAGAGACATGACGGATGAAAAATGGGCCATCAAGGAATAATATGTTACTGTTAATTAGGAACAAGAAGTTCCGGGGTGCTACTACTGTATTTTGGGTTAACTATGGAGAACAATAATGTACTGTATATTTCATAAAGTTAAGAAAAGAATAATGGCATTGTTACCATGAATAAATAACAGTTCAAGAGATAGGTTATTTACCCTCATTTAAATACTCTTATACAGAATATAATATGTATATGTGCCTGTATATTGAAACTGTCTGTGGTAATACAACCATGTATTATTATTTATTTATTTAGGGTTTTTTTGAGACAGCATTTATCTGTTTAGCTTTGGCTGTCTTGGAACTTGATTTGTAGGTCAGGCTGACCTCAAATTTACAGAGATCCACCTGCCCCTCCAGAATTCTGGGATTAAAGGTACGTTAGACCGCTGCCTAGCCCTCTTCTTTATGTTTTTAATCTATGAGTAGAAAGGTGATAAATAGATGATGATGGTGATAGATAACGAATAGATGAGATAAATAGATGATAGATAGATGACAGATAATAGATTATAGATAGATAGATAACTAGATAATAGAAGTTGATTGATGAAGAGAGAATTACATAGTATCATACTACAGAATGTTCCAAGCATTCTGTCATACTACTAATATGTGATTTTTATCCTTTTCCTTCCTGCTAGGTGGCAAAAAGGTAACCACATGATGCAGAGCTGGGTCCATATCTAGAAGTATCCTGAGCCGAGTTTAACATCAAGGCATAGCAGAAAAATAACAATGTATTTTGAAATTAGCTCTTTAACCACCTTTCCCAGCAGGTCTATCTCTGTGTGAAAAAGAAGGAAGTTTCTAAGCTACAAAACGATCTTCATCTGCCAATTTTCTATCATCTGAGGAGATGGATGCATCAGGAAGAGATCGTTAGAAGCACCATCTCCATCAAGGTTAATTCTGAGTCACTGGGGCCTTCAACTTACAGGAAGCCAAGTCAGGTCTACAGACAAGAGCTGACAAGAAGCTTCCACAGACCACAGAAGGAAGCTCAAACTGCTGCAATGTATACCCGCTCTCCAGGCACTCCCTACATTATTTATAGAGGAATAAATTAACTGTTCCCAGAAGAACTACCTCAATTTAAATCTAAGAAATATGTTAGAAATATCTATGTAAAATTACCATATTAAAAAGGGAAATCAAAGGCAGATGAGTAACATGAGAAAAATTTTTATATATATATATTAATTGAAACTAATCTTCCATGAGGTAAAACAATAAGAAAGAAAACATGGCACTTATAGAAAAGAACTCAGGAGACAGACACAGTGATAAGAGGTCAGCCAGGAATCACTGGAACGCCACAGGGGTGTGAGCAGGGAGCTAGTTGCTTAGCAAGGAGAAAAACAAGAAGTTGGCTCCAAAGAAAAATGTAAAAATAAAACATATGCTGAAATCCTGGATGTGCTGTGGTCTCTCCCCCTGATGCTGTCATTTCTTTTTTTTTTTTTTTTTTTTTTTTTTTA
>JAPYYD010005319.1:0-12243 GCA_028551405.1 Uromys caudimaculatus | reverse complement strand
CAAACCTAAGGAAGCAATGAAAATCTGAAGGCTGACAGCTGAGCAAGGAGAGAGCCAGGCAGAGCTGCCTTCCACACCAAAGGGAGAGCAATACTGGAAGGCGTGGTCTCTGGGCCCTCTGTGTCTTTGTGGTTCTTATGGGATGAGCTTCATCCCTGAAGGGGAGAGTTTGTATTCCAGTTTTCAGACTTTGATTTTGGAAAAGAATCGAAATAGATTATTTTTTGACCTGGGAACCTAATAAGAAAAATATGAACGAATAGGAGGGCTAATAACACAGTCTATTTGTTCTACCCCAATCTCCAGTCAATCCTACAGAATTATGCAGACTAGACCTATTAGCAGCTTCCCCTCTCTTACTTCAGTGCAGACATGGAGCAGAAACAGTGTTGGAGGTGTCATCCATGAAGGAACCTAGGACCTAGCATGAGGGAGAGACTTAAAGGACAGCACTGGTTTCTGGAAAAGTTTTTCTCAAAGCCCACACTGATCTTAGGAGTTTTAGCTGTATTCTAATTATGCCTTTCTGCTTTACTTTACTAAGTACAAGTTCCAAGTCTCCTAGGTCTTGCTTCTAAATATTTTCCTTTGAGGAACTGTTTAAAGGTGAGGTCCTAAGGGCTGTGTAAACAGGGAATTCCCTGGAGCTTTGAGAGTCCTTAGCATTACTGCCTTTCTGTCCTTTACAGAAACATCCTGGGACACTTTGTGTTGTAATTAAAACCACAGGCTAAATTTGCTAAACCACACATATCTCTCTGTCTCTCAAATCTTGCTCAAATTTTTCTCAAAATAGCATCAGAAGATAAATGCTTATGGTTCTACAAAGCCACTTAGGTTCTGATTTTGTTCATATGGTAAATAAAATCAAGACGAGCATGCATCAACTCATCTGAGTTTTGGCTTTACAGTTGAGGAATGTAACTTGATTTGTAAGCTTGCACTTTCCATTCAGTTTTGTGGGTTTTGCACCTAAAGTACACAGAAGACCACCTAAAATAACAACAATTTAGTTTTCTTACTTCTGCTCTAATATTAGCATGACATTGAGCATTTGTTGCTTATTAAAGTTAAATATTTCTGTTGGGCTAAATACAAAATTTTGTTCCTAGGTATGATTTATAATAAGACAAATGTGTGTGTGCATGTACACACATGTGTGTGCATGCGTGTGCACATGGGCGACAACATGTGAAGCCAGAGGATAACTTGTGAAAATAAGTTGTCTCCTTCTACTATGTGGGTTTCAGAAACTGAACTCAGGTCAGTAGGCTTGGTTGTAGGTGCTGTTAGCTACTAAGCCATCTCACTAACCCCAGGTTGGACAATTTTAAGAACAAGACTTGAGGTTCTATTATTTTAAAAAAGGAGGAGAGATTTTTTTTCTTTCTCAAGGTTATTAGATTTTGAGAATTCATGCCTATATGTATCCACCATCCTCTAGTTATTACCAGGCCCAACCCCTCTTCCCCATCCATCTTTGTGTTCCTTTTAAAAAATAAACCTATTGAAGTCTCATTTGTGCTGCCTATATATTCTTGGCAGGGGATGGCCATCCCTGGAGCTTGTTAGACCTACCAAGGGTCATACTAATAAATAAACAATAACAACAAAACTGCCTCTCCTCCCAGAAGCTATCAATTGCTCCACAGCTAGAGGTCTGACTTCATCCACCATCTCCCATCTCCCCTCTCAATGGTTTGGTTTGGTTGTTCCTGGCTTGTACTTATCCAGGTCTTGGGCATGGGGTTACAACCACTGTGAGTTGATAAGTGTAACTACCCTGTTGGACCATGAAAAAAACAGTTTCCTTTTATTCAGCTACATCTTTTAGCTCTATAATCTGTCTGCCTCTCTACTTCAATGATCACTGAGCTTTAGGATACAGGAATATGATACAGATGTCTCCTTTTGGATGAGCATTCTGCAATCTCTTCTTCTCTGCACCTTGCCCAGTTGAAGATTTCTGTGTTAATCAATATCTACTGCAGAAAGAAGCTTCTCTGATGAGGTCTGAGGGATATAGTAGTCTTTTGGCACAAAAATACGGCAAAAGTTTATAAAATGTCCCTTTAGTAGAATTATAGTAGAAAGTTCTCCTCTAGGGCCTATAACTTGTCCAGCCACAGGTTCTTGGCCCCAAACCATACCAGGTTTGGAATCTGTATTGTACCCACACTTCCCAAGGCTCAGAGATCACTGGTCTTTCAACTCTGTCTATAATTTTCCTCAATTAAGGCAAATACCAGAGTCGCCTTTTATTGATTCTTTGTGAACATCACATCATGCACCCCATTCTCACTCAGGTCCCTGTCCCCTCACATCTGCTCTCTGCCTTTGCAGCCACCCCCCACAAAAGAAAATACAAAACAAACAAATAATAAAACAAAACAAAGTGTAAAAAGGTCTCATTATGGAAGCTGTAGTGTGTCACAGCGTCACACAGTATACTTCTGCCCACACATTTTCACTTACTAATTTTCATCGAATGAGTCACAGGTCTGTACAAGACCCCTGGCTTCTGCTACAGCATCAATTTTGTATCCTCACTGGTACTCCTCCAGGTTATCCTGTTCTGGCCCTGTGTTATGGATCCTGCAGCTTTAGGTAGGCATACTCAGAGCCCTGGATCTGGGCCTGGGTGGTAACTGTGCTCGTCAGGCAACAGGCTCTCCCTTATCTGCACCACCAGGGCAAGCTCTCCAGCACTGCTCTGGCTAGCCTACCCAATGCTGCCACCAGCAGGAAACAGGATCAGCTCTCCCACTCTCATGCTCTGGGAGCCAGCTCACCAGCATCCACCCCTCCTGAGCCACTTTCACTGTGCTGCTCAGTCAAACTGCAAGGTCCATTCTCCCAAGTACTTCAGCCTGTGAGGATCTAGGCCAGATCTCCTACTCTCACTACCTCAGGGCTCGCTCACCTGTGCCCTCCCCATCATGCCAGTTCTACTGTGTTGCCCAGGCAAGGCACAGTACCCATTCTCCTGAGTGCTATGTCTGATGAGAAGAAGCTCTTCCATTCTCATGACCCACCCACTGCAAAATGTAAGGGAAGAAGTGGGAAGGGCATCACCCATACCCAAGCCACCTTGCACCAGAGGAGTGGTGGGGCCAGCTCTCTCTCACCCTCAGCTGGTTCACCTGTGTCCCTGCCACTAGGTCCAGCTCTCCTGTGCTGTCCAGGTGAGGTGCAGGACCAGCTCTGTCAAGTGCTGCAGCCAGTGAGAGGCAGGGACAGCTCTCTTGACCCTGTGGCCAGATCTTCTGTCTGCATCCTGTGGCAAGAGCAAAGGACATGACCATAGGAGAGGCAGGGCCAGTTCTCCCTCTCTCATGAACAAGGAGCCAGTTTTCCCAACTGCTGAAGGTGACAAGTGGTAGGGTAGGGAGAAGGCATCACCTCTACACCATCACCACCTGATGGCAGACAAGTGGCAGGGACAGCTCTCCTATGCTCTCTCCTTCAGGGCCAGGTCACTTGTGTCCTTGCCACTAGGCTCCATTCTACTGTGCTGCCCAGGTAGAGTGCAGGGCCCACTCTCCCCAGTGCTACAGTCACTGAAGGGCAGGGACAGCTCTCCTGCTCTCATGACCTTGTGGCCAGCTTTTCCAACAGCCACATGTAGTGAAGGACAAGGCTGAGAGGGCATTACTTACACTCCAACCACCTTACAACAGAGGCATGTCAGGGCCTGCACTCCTGTGTTCTCACCCTCAGGGTTGGCTCAATCATGTTCCCACCACGAGAACCAGCTCTGCTCTGCTGTCTAGGCAAGGTACACGGACCACTCTCCTGGGTGCTGCAGCCAGTAAGAGGTGGGGCCAGCTCTCCAAAGCACCACAGCCATTGAGGGCCATGGCCAGTTCTGCTCAGCCTTTGGACATCCACATTGACCATGTGTTGTAGATAGCCCTGGTGCTGTTTGTATTTTGATGCTAATTTCACTTACCCCATCTGGGGCTGCCTGGGACAAGGAGTGAATCAGTACTCAGGTGACTTCATGGGAACCTTCCCCTAATGAATAAAGATTTCAAGGAACCAATCACTGAACGAGTAGGCAGGACTTCTGGGTCGGAGAAAGGGACACTGGAGGAGGAGAGCAGACTTGGCTGGTGAACCAGGGATGATGGAGACAAAATGTAAGTAACAGAGGCTCTCAGTTCAAGTGGCGGATCCACTAGGATCCGCTACTGGAGGATAGCTTACAACATTAGGATGCTAGTTGCTGCACCCAGCGATTGTGTTGCCTTTTGATTCTAAACTAAGATTGTGTGGTACAATGATAGGGCGCTCCAGCCAGCCAGGGGAATTTGGAAGCATGAGGCTGGTATGGCAGCAGCCTGCCATGGGAATTTAGCAAGCTGGGTGGAGAGATTTTGGAGCTCTGACACAGAGGGTCTGCCAGAGACCAGGCCAGCCAGTCTGCAGGTGCCAGCTGGTGGTAGCGTGGGTGCTTTTTTAATATTTCACATTACAACCCTGGCAGCTTCCCAGACCAGGGCCATCCCCATAATTTCTAGTGGCAATATGTGCCACATACATCTACACTGACCCCTGCCACTGAATAGTCATAGACCCAGGCAGGTCCTCAGTAGCAACACAGGATGGGGCTTCACAGGCCTCCGGTGGTGGCGCTGTCTACTCACAGTAGGCTGTTCCTCTCCACTCTCAAGTCTAGTTCCAGCTCTCTTCATAATATTCAAGCTGTTCCATTTCTCTTTCTCCCCCATCTGTTCAGCACATACCTGAACACTATAATGGTTCCTACTGCAGGCAAGCCAGACAGCTGGTGGTCCTCTGGGTGATCTGGGTCTGTGCTGTGTGGCATGGTGGAGAGTAAGCCTTTTAGGTGTTAACAGCCTACTCATGTGACTTGGTGGTGGGCATGTCTATGGTAGGCAGGAGTGCAAGCCTCTCCACGCCCCCACACCCCACTCACCACCCCCACCATCACTGTTGTTGGGTCCTATTTGTACTCCCTCCAAACATCATGTGTCTTCCTACAGGTCTTGCCTCAGCACGTGAGTCTGTCTTAGCAAAACTCTCTAAGGCTCTATGCAGAGGGGCTAGTGAGGGGAGAAGGTAAAATAAGTACCATACTTTCCTATTGAAGGTGATAGTATACTGTGCCTCTGTGCAGACAAACCACATCAAGGTCCTACAGGCACTATCAACACAGATGCTGCTAATGGCCAGTACTGGTGACTCCTCACTTCAGCTAAATGCTGTATTGCTACACTGGGCAACTTTATCAAGACTCTTATGCCATCTTCACAACCTACAGCTAACTGACCTCTGGAAACATGGCCACCAAAGATCTCTGTCATAAATTCATGTACCAACTCTTATGGAAGAATAGGAGGAAAGATTGTGGACCTTGAAAGGGATAGGAACTCCGCAGGAAGACACATATGTGACATGAATATTTGTTAAATTGATAAATGATAGTTGTTTTTTAACAAATATAAGCCAATTTATTTTATTATAGCATCACTTCTATCCAGTGAGAAAATTATCTTTAAACAAAATGTATACTGAAGCTCAGAGAGTTTAGCAAAACTGGTGAGTATCACAAGAAGAGTCCCAGAGCAGGGTTAAATTTAAATCATTCAGCTTCAAACTCTCAGGCTGTTCCTATCCATGGTGATGATGCTCCCCTTTACTAGTGTCTTGTCTTCTTTCTTGAGGTTTATCATGCTGGTATTGAAACTTTATCATGGCCTCAATGGACTATAGATTCAAGAAAGGACAGGCTCCACAGGGAATAAAAGAAAATCTACTAACACCTGGGAAAATAAAGGTTCTTTCTCTTCATCTGACTCCAAGGACAAGAGAGACACAGCTGAGGATAACTAAAGGTTTTCTGTCATCTGCTTCAGCTTCCTGTGCTCCTGTAAGCTCAGTGCAGATGCATCTTTTAGCAGTTTCTTCAGCCTGCTCCAGCAAGACCAGTGTGTCTCACTTAACATTATTTAAGTATAAAGAGAAGGAGTATTGGTAAATAGACAGGAAGGAAGACAAATGGAATGTCTATTACTATTTATGCTACTTAAATATTCTCACTGATTCTATGATTCTAACAAATTTGCAGAGATTTTAAAGAAATGTCTAACATTAAAGATTCCTCTCTCATTAATTGTAAGACATTTATGTCTTCATTATTACCATTGCCTTGTTATTAACTTTTAGTAAGCATTCAAAGTAATGGGTTCTCTTACAGAGTGCCTCTTTTGAAATGCATTCAAAGCTCATTGGCATTCTGGATCTGACAGATATTTTAATTTGCTATAAAATTCTGTTCACGATTTTATGTGAATAAATATGGTAATTTTGTCATAACCAATTATGACAACCAACTGATATGATGAAGATATTTTCAAACATCCAATTGTCCCTCATCATAAAGATTCCTTTACAAAGCTACTTCATTCCATTTGTTAAAGCATGACCTTTACTTTAAAGATGCAACTTAAATATTTCTTATATTACTTCTTGAAATAAGTTTAGTTTTGTATGCAGTTGCAGGAAGTAGAGCAGAAAAGTCTGGTATAACCTTTCTCCCAAAGAGAATAGCTGTAAAACTACCTTACAGTGCGAAACCCAGGATGCTAACATTTCCTTTAAAATGGATGTTGGTAAGCAATTTTGTTTCTTCCCCCCTCCCAAGCTGTGGTTTATAAGGGTATCTTTATTTATTTTGCATTGTTGAATTATTTTTGTAATGGGAAAACTTAACCAAATTTTCCTTATTACCCCCCCACACACACTTTTAAGTAAAACAAGATACAGATCAGTTCATTATAAAAGTCACAGTATATCTTTTTTAATTCAAAATTTGTATGACAGAGCTGGTGTTGCCTTTCAGTGACGGTAAGAACATTTGTACCTAAGAGTTTTTGCTGCATTATTGATCCTTTACTATTTTGTGAAACTTTATTAGAAAACTCAAGACATTACATGCTTCAGGAAAATCTTTGATCAATTTGATCACTGTCATTCTGTTATAACAATCCCCTGCTCCTTGATAGAGCTTTGGAATTTTTAAAGGTAGCCTTGATAGTCACATTATTTATTAATAATATTGAGCTTTCTCCAATAAATTTTTCTCCTGCTTCAGAATTGGTTGATAGTGAACACTCCTGGGAAAGTCGAGCCTACAATCTAGGTCTCCTTGTTTCTGAGTACACAGTTTTCATCCCTCTCCTTCATTCATGCTATCCTACTCACAATTTTCAGAGTAATTTGTCTACGCAAAATGTATGAATATGTCATTCTGGTGCCCCAGTGTTCATATGGTATCCTCTTCTACAAAATAAAGTCCAAAATCTAAGAATGTAAAATATCTAACGCCAACCATTTTTTTCTTTTTACTGTATAAATGTTGATTTATTTGATTTTTTTTAATGGTTTGTTTAGCTTATTTTTTGAGACAAGCCTTACTCTCTAACACAGACTTGCCTGGTACTCACAAGAGTTCCAGATTTACCTGCCTTCACCTGCCTTAGCCTTCCAAATGCTGGGATTATAGATATGACCAGTTACACCCAGAATCTAAATTTCTGTCTTTCACTTTTCATAATGTTTTTTTCTTTTTTACTTTTTTTCTTATGTTGATTCACTAAACATATATAATTTACTACATTTCATTTTCCAACTTTATCTTATATTTTCTTAGAATTCAATATCATAGATTGTAGCAGTGATGCTAAGTGCTCTTGCTGATAATCAACAAAATTAGAACCAAATAATACACATAGGATCCAATTACGTCTGAAGAAACTCCTGAACTGGTTGATTTTAATGATATATGTTCCCTTCATTATCTTTTCCACTATCTTTATTGCAATTTTGTTTTAGAAATTTCATTAATTCTCTGAAGCACACAGGAACAATTCCTCAGATAAAGTAGAAAAGTTCTTTAAAATATGATTTAGTAGGAATCAGACTGGATATGCCATTCAGCAGATATGTTATAAAATCTGCTACATGACAGGAGTGGCAGTGCACACTTTTACTCCCAGCACTAAGGAAGTGGAGGCAGAGGCGGGAGAATTAAGGGTGTGGCCCTAAATCTCCATGTAGAAAAGGAAATGCATGTTCTTTCTTGATTTTCCACCATTATGCTGAGGTCAAAGTGTTCACTCAGAAAATAGAATTTTCAGGAGAAAATAGAATGGAAACTATTTTCAATAGCTGCTAGCCCATCACTCACTTCTCAAAGTCAAGACTTTAAAAAAATCATTAGTTGGCCTAATGTTATTATTCCATTTCTAGAGCCTTGATAAATTCCTATGTGGTATACTTTAGTAATTACTAACATAGGATATATTTCTCAAAAATTTGGGTGCATTCCGGACCATCGCGTCTCCAAAAAGATATCCTTCTACACCCTTTCTACAAACTCAGGGATCTGACTAGGCTTGGTCTTTCTAGATGTTCAAGTGCAAACTGGGAAAAACCAACTTCAGAAGTTCACTCAGGCATGTCTCAACTTATGCACTAGGAATTGGTCCTCTTCTTCCAAAGGATTCTGGCTTTGGCTCTTTCCTGAAATTAATTGGTAATCTAGAGAGAGAGAATTTAGACTCTGATTTCTGTACTCAAGAATCTGTCTTTATGACCAAGGGAGATTTTGGGGCATACTCATGGCTGCAGGAAACCAGACAAGGATAACTGAATTTATCCTCATGAGCTTCTCTTCCCTGCCTTATGAAATACAGGCCGTGCTCTTCCTGGCCTTTCTCACCATCTACCTGGTCACTCTTCTGGGAAACAGCCTCATCATTCTGGTGACCTTAGCTGACCCCATGCTGCAAAGCCCCATGTATTTCTTTCTCAGGAACTTATCCTTCTTAGAGATTGGCTTCAACCTGGTCATTGTGCCCAAAATGTTGGGGACCCTGATTGCCCAGGACATAAGTATCTCCTTCCTTGGCTGTGCCACTCAGATGTATTTCTTCTTCTTCTTTGGAGTGGCCGAGTGTTTCCTCCTCGCCACCATGGCATATGACCGCTATGTAGCCATCTGCAGTCCTTTGCATTACCCAGTCATCATGAACCAAGGGACACGTGCCAGACTGGCTGCTGCCTCCTGGTTTCCAGGATTCCCTGTAGCCACTGTGCAGGCCACATGGCTCTTCAGTTTTCCATTCTGTGCCAACAAGGTGAACCACTTCTTCTGTGACAGCCCACCTGTGCTGAGGCTGGTCTGTGCAGACACAGCAAGATTTGAGGTCTATGCCATTGTCGGGACCATTCTGTTTGTCATGATACCCTGCCTGCTGATCCTATGTTCCTACACTCTCATTGCAGCTTCCATTCTCAAGATTCCATCAGCTAAAGGGAAGCACAAAGCCTTCTCCACCTGCTCCTCACATCTCCTCGTTGTCTCTCTTTTCTATGTGTCTTTAAGTCTCACTTACTTTAGGCCTAAATCAAGGAATTCTCCTGAAAGCAAGAAATTGTTATCATTGTCCTACACTGTTGTGACTCCTCTGTTGAACCCCATTATCTATAGCCTGAGAAATAATGAGGTGAAGAATGCCCTCAGCAGGACCTTCCACAAGGCTCTGGCCCTCAGAAAATGTATCCTGTAGACATTAAAAGGTAAGGTTAATATTTGTTGAATGGAGAAATATGTTTGTGATTCATCTCTACCCATTGATCTCTATTGTAATGAATTCCAGGTGACAATGTGGGTTTTGGAAATTCAATAGAAGAACATACCAACTAATGTAGTTTAGATGTATTATTGCAATCTACACAAAATTTACTTTATTTTCTAATTATATACTCACAAAACTCTATCTTTAACTTTGTTGTTTAGTTTCTATTCATAGTCATGATCTTAACTCTTTGTTTATATCAGTATAGTGTAGCTGTCTTCAGACACACCAGAAGAGGGCATCAGATCCCAAACAGATGGTTGTGAGCCACCATGTGGTTGCTGGGAATTGAACTCAGGACCTTTGGAAGAGCAATCAGTGCTCTTAACCACTGAGCCATCTCTCCAAGCCCATGAGCTTAACTCTTAAATCACCTAGACTTTGAGGTGAATAAAGAACAAAAGGAACCCAGAGAACCATAGTGAGATGAACCATGAGTAGTGTGGACAGATGAAGTCGAACTCTGCTAAAGGATTGAGTGGTGGTTAAGATATCCATAGAGCAGAAGTATTAGGACTGCCCATGATGACATTCTTGTCATTCCAAGTTCTTCATGCTTCCAAATTGTCCATGCTTTCCACCTTTCCAATGAACACATATTTGTCATCCAACCACTTCCATCATGGTAAGGCAGATGAAACTTGGAACTATTTGTGTTTGGTCCGGAATTTTCTATGGACAAAATACCAGGGCTTGTATGCTTCAAGATGAAGTTATCATCTTCAAATTTCTTCCTGTGGATGGACTTGACAGTGCCAGTATGGCATGTGAAGTCACCACTTTGCCACATGAATCTTGGAACAATTCTGTGAATAGGAAAAGCTTTATAACCAGTTCTTCCTCTATAGTGCTCAGAGTATGACAGATTTCTTCTGAAACTTTGTTTGAAAACATCTCAAAGGAGATGCAACCCGGAGGTTCAACATCAAACATAATGTCAAAGAACACTGGGGTTGATCAAAGCTCAAATGGATACAGGGGACAGCAGCATCTTCAAAGCTTTTATTCCTTTACTTACTAGTTCTGTTGGCATTTCAATAGTTTAGTGACAAGGATTTCAAGATTATTTTACTTCTGTGCAGCATATACGTTGAACACTATAAAATAGCTTGAAATTTTAACATGGGATCATATGCAGAAAAATCAGGAAAGCCCAACCTGAATCATAGGCCTCTTTCTTTGTGTAATTCAGACCATTTGTCAAATCTGAAAGTCCTGATCCCTCCCCCAGCATCAGTCTCCTCCTTGCCAAGGTTCACTATTCATGCCCTTGAGGCATTGTTGGTTCTTCTAAGCTAACTAGAATGCAGCACAGAACATTAGCTTCATAACCCTCATGAGCATGTCTATATAACCTAAATGGCCACTTCCTTCCCATTGGATCCTTCCCAGAAAGATTGTCCTGAAATTCTGTGAGCACCCTGGCTCACATGTAGATCCTTATGCTTTGTGGAGGTGATATTGTAAGTGTCAGTCATGGTGCTACTTCCATCAGAGCATGAATTACAGACTAGCTGATATCAAGAGATCTTCTTTAATTCTAGGATTCCTTTCATAACCTCACGGCACTTTATTTTATAGATGAGTCATTTATTTAATCATTACTGTTATAAATCATGCTATCAGATTGCATATGTCTTTTATTTCTAATGGTATGTGTGACAGATGTAAATCTAGAAAATGAATTTGTGAGGCAAAAGATAAATACAAAAATAGTATTACATAATGAAAGAAATCAAGCCATTTAAACTTCCACCAGCAGTTTTTGAGTATGCTTGTTTCATTGATACTTCAGCAAGAATATTTGTAATGATAATATTAATATTGATTATTTCACATGCAGAATAAATTCAGTGAATTTTTAATTAAATAAAATAAATCTTGAAGAATGAAGAAAAATAAATGAGTATGTGAGAGAAATGTTACATATTTCATTTGAACCTCTGAATACGTACTTCACATAATTAACACAGGCAATGTCTTGGTATTCCATTTTTTCTCTTGAAAGGCTGACCATTAGTTTGGTCAAATCATCCATCTTTCAAGTATCCACTATGATTTATCATACAGTGTGTATTATTCTTTTGTGCTTAAATTCCAAGTTGATCAATAAATTCAATTTTATAAATACTTTTGTGATTATTTTACAATCTGGCAATTCTTGAAGTACCTTTTAATTTTTGAAAACTAAAACTTCATTCTATTTAGGCATATCAAAAGCCTTATATTCCACAGAACTCCAAAAAGAAACACTAGGAGGATATGAATAGAGTTAGAGTCTTTTTTTTTTTTCTCCTTTTTTATTTTTGATACTTTATATACATTTCCAATGTTTTCCCTTTTCTGAGTCTCCTCTTTGGGTACCCCCCTTCCCCTCCCCAACCTGCCTCTAGGAGGGAATTCCACCTCCCACCCCCCTCCCGACCACCCATCCCCCTATTCCCGCGTTGACATTCCTCTTTACTGAGGCCTCTAATGTCCTCAGGCCCAAGGGCCTTTCCTCTCCCCCTGATGGCCATCGAGGTCATCCTCTGCCACATATGTGGTCCAAACCATAAGTCCATCAATGTGTATT
>JAPYYD010005318.1:0-12247 GCA_028551405.1 Uromys caudimaculatus | reverse complement strand
GTATCCTGGATTTCATGGATGTTTTGGGTTAGAAGCTTTTTGCATTTTGCATTTTCTTTTACTATTGTGTCAATATTATCTATGGTATCTTCTGTTCCTGTGATTCTCTCTTCTATCTCTTGTATTCTGTTGGTGATGCTTATATCAATAACTCGTGATCTCTTTCCTAGGTTTTCTAACTCCAGGGTTGTCTCCCTTGTGATTTCTTTATTGTTTCTATTTCTATTTTTAGCTCCTGGATAGTTTTGTGCATTTCCTTTGTCTGCTTGATTGCTTTTTCTTGAAATTCTGCCTGTTTGATTGTGTTTTCCTGTAATTCTTTAATGGATTTTTGTGTTTCCTCTTTAAAGGCTTCTAGTTGTTAATCTCTATTCTCTTGTATTTCTTTAAGGTTGTTATTCATTTCTTTATTAAAGTCTGTGTTGCTCCCCTTACGCCCACACATGGATTTTCCAAGCTCCTGGGAGGGTAGATTTCTCCTGGCTTTCATTGGCTATGGACTCCTGGAGGCCCAGGCAGAGGCCTCTACCCACAGATCTATTACATTTAATTTTTATGGCAGCATCAAAAATATTAATGACTATTAAAAATTCTGAAAATTTTTAGCAGAAAAAGAATAGATATATGTCATGTTCAAATAATTTTAAGCTTAACAATCACAGAAAATGGACTAAAGATCTAACATATTGTGAAGAATAAAGATATTCATATATTTCTAATACAATAGATTCTGTACACTTGCTCATTGGGTCTGTCAAAGGCCCTTTTGCATCTTTGTACTGTAGCCTATCAAGTGTTTCTGAAATTACATCTGTATTTAAATGGTGACTTTTCAAATAAAACCATCACTCTCACATTGGCATCCTCAGCACTCAATTCTCCCTGCCTCCCAGGGATACCAGGTTCCCATAAACAGGTTTCTACAGCCTTACTGACACTACAGCCACTCACCAGAGTGCAAAGTATTGAATAAGAACACTTCCATGAAAAGAAGCAATTGAAAAGGTTTTGCTTAAAATTCAATATAGAAACAATTGACACTAAACCTGGTCCTTGTAACCCCAATACTCTCAAGATGTGCAGAACATAAAATTGAGTCATAATAGTCTCATGGAAATAGAAGAGCAGAAGAGAACATCATCTCAATCAGTCACCGTGAATGACCATCAGTGAGGACAGGACAAAAGAATCTAATTTACTGATGCTCAGTACAATCCACTACAAGAATTCTTTTTAATACATACTCCGTCTATTACTCATTGTAATAGTCATGGTGAACAGGCAGATTCATAGTCAAATAATGTATCACTTGTTTTACATATTTAGATTAACCATCCTCCATTACTTCTCTGAAAAGAAACTCTTTTAAGAGCTATCATTTAAGAAATTTGCATACAATTTCCTCTTTGATTTATTTCTGTTTGATATATGCCAAAATATTAAGACAATGTGTGTGGTGCACATATCTGTTTTATAAAGAAACATATATTTCAAAGAGGAGACTTAAGAGTATGATGGGTTCAAGTTCATAATTTTAACATGTACATCATTCAAATGTTCTGATCATGGTTAGAAACCTAGTTTGTGGTCTTCTGAGTCATATCCTTTGCTATCTATTTTACGTTTACCTCATTAAAAGTACATTCTGATAATATATATGTTATTAACCAAGTTCTATTATTACTTAGAGGTTGCTCCATAGCATTTTCTGAATCTCACTTATACCCTCAAGTAAGAAATATAAGGTGATTGGGAGCTAAATCCTGTGTAGTAGTTTTTCAAGGTGATAGAACACCTCCTTCTCTAGAGCTATATTTAAATTTTTATTCCAGCTCATAGTAACAGTGTCCGTAACACCAAAAATTTATTTTGCATCATTGGATATCGTGTAGCTGGATATATCAAAGTGCACATGTTGCAGATAGCCCTAGGGCTACTTGTATTTTGATGCTAATTCTGTTCTCCTGGAAAGGGCTGCAAACTAGGAAGGAGTCAGTACTCAGATGAATTATTGTGAACCTTTTCCCCACCTTAATTTTCAAATAAAGGCTAGAGCAGGTGATTGGGCAGGAGAGGGAAAAGTGGAGCTAAAAGTTGGGAGGAGTAGGAGAAGACTAAGGAGAAAGAGAGGAGAGGATGACGTTGCCTGGGGTAACCTGAAGTGGTAAGGAGTCACTTAAATGGGGAAGAGGGTAGTGTAGTGTCATATCTGCCCAATGTAGGCATGCAGTTTGATTCATATTAATTGACTGTGTTTTTATTGCCCTGGCTTATTTGTGTTGGAGATTTACCCCAACATGCACATTCATAATTGCTGGAAATGAAGAAGATTTTAAGTAAGTATCTATTACACACAGTCATACAGACATATATGCATTCGTGTATTTGCTTGCATATGCGTGCATACACAGGCACACACACAATATGTACTTTTCATCTGCCTTCTCCCTCTTTAGAAAACTGTAATACATCTGATTCAGGAGAGGGCATGATTAAAGAGAATTATTATAACGCTTGATTCACTCGGTGATGCAGTTGTCTATCCATAACCAACAATTCATATATATATGTGAATATAATTCTGTCCTGGATTGAACATTAGTGAAATGGGAAAACCAATGACATAAATTGTAGTTTAAGGAACTAGGGGAATGATATCCACATTTATGCAGGAAGTCTTGAAAAAACAGATGAAATTTCACTCCTTCCTTCACCCTCTTTTATGTATGACTACAACCAATGAGACTGTGTTTATTCACAATGAAGAGAAAACTCTTAAACCAAGAACAATGATTAGAATCCAAAGCCTCTCAGAAACACTCTCAGAAACATACCCACAAATTATGTCTGATTTGTGATTTCTTGAGTTTTGTCAGTATGGTATGTAGAAGTAATTATCATCATGGGATTACTTCAGTTGTGAATGTTGCAGGTCTGTGCATCTATACAGTGAACATAGAAATATATACACAGGATGAAAACAGAGCAAATGTTCTTACTGATTTATAAGCCTTCATAACCACATGTGGATTGCCCGGATGCTTTATGGAGATGAGATTTGTTATTCAAGCAAATCCTCCAGTGAGTCGTTGAGCACATTGCAATTACAGAACATGAATTTTCATCCTCCTACATATGTTTATATTCCCACAGCATACAATGCGTGTTCTGTGTTTTCTCATGTTTTGATTTCAGGGTCTACATTTCTCAGTAGTATTATTCCTTGAGCATTCATTACTCAGCACGTGCTATTTACAGCTTTATACAAGGCTTACATGATCTCCATAGTCTCAGAATAACATTGTAAAATTCATATTTCTGTCTCAAAAAGCACAAGTGAACCCGTAGTTGGGTGGATGTGTGGATCTATCTCACAGATATCCACTGCAGCATCCAAGCTCCATCAGAACTGCCTGCAACTATAGGTCTAAATGTTTGCATTAACTCTATTGAATTAGCTATTGTAACACTATGATTTGTATTCATTATGTATATATGAAGTACAGACACATAGAAAGAGAAGAAAGCAAGGGGGAAAGGAAGGAGGAAAGGAGTTAGAGAGAAGCAATACTTCAGTCAACCACAGAGAGCATGTATCAAACTAGTTAGTTCCATGAGACTCTCATGATTGGAGGATAATAAAAGTGAAAACTTCCACAGTTGATAGATGTCTTTGGGCTATTAATGGAGAACAATATACTTAGACTTGTGTCCACATATGGATCTTTGCAAATCTGGTACAGTTCACACCTTATAAACTATGAATATGTATATTCCACATGAATATGTAATAAGCAACAATATTTCTCACTTGTGCTCTTATATGATGGATTGCATTAGTAGCTCATAGTCTTTCTGTATTTACAAAATTACCTGTACATATTGTATGGTCATGTGAGGGTCATGAGAACCCCATTCTTTTGAATATGGAATATTGTGTTGATCTTTTCTATAGATTGTGAGAGTTTCCCTTGATTCTGATTTAATTTTATATGTTTTCATTTACTGTAGCTATAGAAGCAATTGGTCATTGAATATATATTATATTGTTATACCAATATATATTTGGTATATGGCATGTTGTGCCTTGTAGGGTAAAATTGATATTCTCTATGATTCTGCCACAATAACTACCTCATAATTAATTTCCTAGGGAGTACTCATGACTAATGGAATCACCAGTGTATATAACATTAGTGTGCAAGCACTGTGTGTAGAGTTGAAGAGAACAAGAAAGAGAAATTGTTCTACATCACAGTGATCCAAGAAGCTACAGGAGAGAGAAGTACAGAGGTTCAGGAAATGTAATAGAAACATGTAGCACTGGGGGATGGCGAAGTGGGGAAAGCAACTGGAAAGTCCCAGACTCCAGGAAAGCTAGGGTCTCCCAGGACCCAACAGGGATGACCTGAGCTGAAATATCCAACAAAGGGGAGATACAACCTGTAGAGATTGCCTCCAGTAGATAGGCACAGCCACTGGTGGAGGGATGGGGCCACCCACACATCTCAAAATTTTATCCCAGAAATGTTCTTGTCCAAAGGATAAACTGGGACAAAATTGGAACAGAGACTGAAGGAAAGGCCAGCTCGAGACCAACCCACCTAGGGATCCATCCCATCTGCAAACACCAAACCCCTACTCTGTTACTGATGCCAAGAGAAGCTTGCTGACAGGAGCCTGGTATGGAAAATTCCTAAGAGGTTCTACCAGCACCTGATCAATACAGATGCAGATACTCACAGTCAAGCAGCAGAATGAGTCCAGGGACCCTAATAGAAGAGCTAGGGGAAGGACTGAAGGAGCTGAAAGGGATTGCAATTTTATAGAACGAACATTATCAAGTAACTGGACCACTCAGATCTCCCAGGGATTAAACCACCTTCCAAAGAGTATACATGGATGGGACCATGGCTCCAGATACATGTGTAGCAGAGGACTGCCTTATCTGCTATCAATGGGAGGGGAGGCCCTTGGTCCTGTAGTGACTTGATGCCACAGCATAGGGGGATACTCTAACAGTGAGGCAGGGATGGGTGAATGGGTGGAGGAGTACACTCATAGAGGCAAAGGGGATGGGGGAGAAGGAAGATGAGATGAGGAGTTTCTGTAGGAGTAACTGGTTACAAGGATATCAATCAAAACATAAATGAATGAAATGATTAATAAAAAAATAAAACTAAAAATATGAGCACTTTAGTGTCTGAAGTATGTTCTAGAATCTTTGGGCACAATGGAAAGAAATAAATTGTAAAAGAACATTTTTTACAAAGTCGCATTTTCCCCAGTAAATATAACTGTTTGATAAACTTATACTTGTCATTTCTAAGGCATATAATAACTGAAATGGATATTTTAGGTCATCCATCAGATATGACCTTCTATTTACTATACAGCTGAGATTCTATAGATGTTACCGGGTTTAGAGGCTTACCTTACCAAAACACAGAAAATGCTCATTTTACACTGTTTTTCAATGTCCTTTTTTTTAAATTGTGAATTTTCTTTTCTTTTCTTTTCTTTTTTTTACTCTCTTAGTCCTAGTTTTCAAGTTCCAGAGTTTATGCCAGAAGATGGTTTATAGTCCACTTACACAAAACATATGGATGTTAATTGGGGAATATAAAGACAAGCTTTGTACTTGATTAAAATATTAAGACTTTATGCTGAATTTTGTTGGAAGTTCATGCAGACACATTTATACCTCACTACTGCAAACCCTTACAGGGGATTTCCTATCTTTATAAGGGCATCGTGAGTGTGGTTGCGGTAGTATGTATTGGTTAGCATTGTCTTTAGACAAATGAGCAAGGGATGCTCCTTCACATAGAGTGATGTATTACAAGCATTGCAAATTAAATTTTATGTGAGAGTATCTATGCAAAACATGGCAGGAGATTTTTCTCTGTCTGAACTATTGTGATTCCAATGGTTTCTTAGGTCTGTATTGTACATCAAGTCAAGGAAGAATGTCGATGACAGCTTTTACTCCCACGCATTAGAAGGATGTTGTGTTTTGTGGGTCTCAGGAGGCAAGTTGTAAGAACACACAGTAAGTCTTTTGTTTTAGCAGCTTTCAAAGATGACAAAAATGTTAACTTAGTTTGTAATTTATACTTCCCCATGAATTTTAAAATTGAGAATTTTTGTTTTCATACAAAGCTAACATGGCATGCACATGTTAACATTGTATATAATAAATTCTCAAATATGAGAATCAACAAATTATATGCTTTTTCTTATTTGAACACAAAGAATATATATGTGTGTGTGTATATATATATGTATATGTGTGTGTATATATATATGTATATGTGTGTGTATATATATATATATATATATATATTTATATATATAATTGCTATTTCAAAGATAATCCCAGAAATGTTCAGAAAGTTGTATGCATTTAATTTTCCCAGAAACATGTCTTTACGACCCTAAAACCATGCCTCTACAATGAGTTTCAAAATAGTCAACCTCCTGGCATGTGCAATCCCGATGTCATTGAGGCAAGTTCTTGCCCTCAACAATGAAAGTGACTCATGGCGAACTCAAAGGTGGGTGCTTAGGGTCCCTATACTATTACATCACTTTCTACCCTTTTCCATGGTATTGAAATACCTAACCCATGAAACTGGAAGTTCCTCCTAGCATCAAATGAAAATGAGGACTTGTTTCTAGACAGGCTTGTCCCTCTTTCCAGTGTGGCCTCATTGGATTGCTCTCCTATCATCTGTGTTTCACTGCTAGGACTGCCTCTTTGATTGTCCTTACTGAAGAAAGCTGGCAGAGCCTGGCTCATTAGGGTGGTCAAACTCTTGGTTCTGACCTAAACAGCTCTGGTAACAGCAACTGGAAAGAAGCAAATGGAACAGGGGTGGGGATATTAACCCCCTTCAAAAATGACCTCCACTGATTAACATAAAGAGTTGCTCTATGGAGAGTATGACAGAGATAATTGGCATACAGTCTCAGATGTCAGGGCCTCCTTCCCTGTTGGCTTCTTATCTAAAAGGTAAAAGCTACCTTCCTACTGGGATGAGATGAGGCTTGCGTGTAAAATATAAACTCTGCACTTTCAGGAGGAAGAAGGGAGAATATTAACCTCAGCACTGTGTGCTTTATCCTTGCATTTACTGGGAGTAGCTCTGGGTGCTGTGGAGCCCAGGTCATGTCTATAGTATTTGCTAACCTCCATTTACCTTTTCATTTGTGGCCAGGAAGGAACAACCCATCGTATTTATTGCATTTTTTTGCACTTTTCAGTTCTATGGGCTTTGGGACAGGAAGGCACAGCTCACTGTAGTTGTTGTAACCCATTTACCCCTCCTCGTTCTGGCCTGTACAAACTGGTTACTAGTGCATTGATAACCTGGTGATCTCATTGAAACCTAAATGCTAAGCTTGATTTAATTTTAGTCTGTTCATGGAGGCCAGCCTGAAAACAAATTATGAACATGTTAGAGGTTTCCCATTATATTGTGTAGAAATTGTCTAATTTTTAATATTATTGTAACTTATTTGCACACCTATAAAGTTATTTGAGACCACTGGCCATGCCATTTTTCTCAGCAAGTGGGCATGCTAATATTCATGTCTCAAATAGTGCCTGAGATACTGTTGAATAAAGAGGATCAGAGAACATTTAGTTCACTACCTTTCTGCCCAGAATTCCCTGAGAGGGCAGGAGTCACCACAATATGGTAAGATGAACAGTGTTGGTCAATTCTGTGGTGGTTAAAATGGAGGTTGCAGTGTTCTCTCTCTGGCACCTCCACAGTGGGTGTTTCTTTGTCTGAGCAACTATCTTAGGGAAATTTATACACTTTGAAATCTTGAGTTTTCTGGAACTTACAGAGGTTTTAGTTTGGGGTAAAAGTAGGCAATGGTAAAGGCCTAGATCATTTGGAAAAGATAGAAAGTTTTAATTTTACTTATACCAAAGGAAAGATCCAGGAACTTTAATGACTAATGAATTGGCGGTGAACCTGACTATAGGTAGATCACAGAATCACCTAAAGTTCTCTTATTTTTATTTAAGAAAATATAGAAGTGTTTTGAATAATTATTTTCTGAAATGGGTGATGCTTTATTCAAGACACACAGAGAAGGTACCATTTACACAAAGCAATAGATCTTGGCCAGTAAGGTACACTCTCTGTTCCTTGTTGAAAAGATGAGGTAGGCAAACTACTGTGATGTTCACATACCTCTTTCCAACCCCTACAATATCCCCACGTCACAGAGTGCCTTGAAGATGATAAATCTGTGAAATGGCAATTGTAACATTATCAGGGCTGTGATAATGTGCCTTGAGTCTCATGAAACTATGTGAAAACCACTCACAAATGTGGCTTGTTTTGGACAATGTATTTTACATTATTGCTCAGAATTGTTTTATTGGATGCTCAGTCAGGTCACTTGCAAAATGAGATGAACAAGAGGCTGAGAAGAGTTTATGGTCCTCATAGGTGCTAGAGGCTGGAGGGATACATATACATTCAGGGCCTCTTGGGGAATATGATGTCACGTGGTTGTGCGAATTGTTAATCACACAGACTAAGTACTTGAGCAAAGCTCCTGAAGGGAGAGAGGGAGTTAATCCAACATGGAGGAGAAGGCATGGTGGTGCATATTAATCAGTGATGGTAGGGCCTAGGGCTACAGTTTATTACATGTTGGTGGGTCAGGAGGCAGGCACAGAAAGAGTGTAGCTGCACAGTCACCTTGTCTGACCCCTGGTTCCATGCTTGAGAGGTCCACAAGTTTCCTAAAACAATGCCACAAACCGGAGATTAAATGTGCAAATACGAAAGCCTGCAGTCATCCTTTTATATATAACTGTGAGCACTGCAACAAGATGCCATTCTCAAAAGGACACTTTAGCACAGAGTGTTTTGAGGTTTTGGTTAAAAAAGTAAAAGTGGGCAGTGTGAATAGTTTAGGAACAGCTGGCTTGGATAATTTTCCATGGTTTTCGACTCTAAGGATTATCCCTGGTTTGAAGGAATCTGGCCCTTGAGACTAAACCTGAAGAAAGAATCTTAGATGAGTTACATTGGATTTACAGAGTGTATGATTTTATGGTCTCTATCAACTTCAGTGAGTAGACCCACATGCAGGCTGACTGCAGAGCACCAGTGTCATGAGGCTAAGGTACATGCATTTTTGGCAGCTATTTATCTCATAGCTTCTGAATTAAAGAACAAGTGATTTTATAGTAGTTATGACATACATGTGATTGTATAGTTTGGGTGGAGTGAGTAATAACATGGTTTTTGTTAATTTATTTACTTTTAAGAAATTTGATTTTAGATTAATCTGTTATATTTCTTATCACTACGGCTTTTATACTGTTGGCTTTTGAAAATAACTTGCTTGCCAGGTAGCTTATCATAGAAATAGAGTCTTTATTATCAATCTCTATTTATTGTCTCTCTGTGAACTGCCCCGTTTACTTGAAATGGCTCTGAGTGGATTAAGACTTTCAATCCACACAGGGGCAGTGTGGAAGGAGATGGCTAGAGGTATTTTTAATATATACCTTTTGATGAAGACACTGCATTTTTCCATCAATCAAACCATGAAAGTTCACAATATACTTTATTTATGTCATAAAGTACTTTAAACATTCTCCCCATAAGAGTAACAATTAGTTTATAGATGATTATTGTTTCTTACTCTCTTTTTCTGTCTCCCTGTCTCCCTGTCTCTCTCTCTCTCTCTGCTCTTAAGTTTTTGTTTAGTTTTACATTTCTTTTATACATGCTCTCTCCCTTAAACACTGTCAAGGAGAAGAAGATTAGGAAAGGGCAGCCAATTCTCATGGTAAACACATATTTCTGTCTATTGTTTTCCCATGGCCAACAGCCAGGTATGCTTTAATTTCTCAGGTAAATTCTGGAAGCCTTATAAGGTTTGAGTTCCTGTTTGGAAGAGCAGTGTTTAGAGACTACAAAGAGACAAGACCCCAATTTCACCCACCTATGACTCCATAGTCCTCTGTTTTCCTCTCGACTGTGTGCAGAGCAGTCACTTACCTGCAGTTTGTAGCAAGCTACTGGTTGATAGCTAGCATCTCACTCCTGTCACCAGGGAAATGCAGTGAACAGGGTCCATCCCCACAGAATCCTGCTTTGTCACAGGTTTTGATATTCATCACCCAGGCTCTATTTCCAGCAGTCTTCAGCAAGTTTACTCAATTTCCTTCTTGAGGAATTGAAACACGGCGATTTGTACACAGCTATGAAGACTTCTTAAAGAAACTTTTGGTAGTTCCTGAAATCTATGCCCTTCCTTCAGTATTTCAGTGAAACAATCATATCCACTGGTTGACCATGCAAATCTCTCAAGGATTTTAATTCCATCCAACACAGAAGTGAGGAATGGAATACATGAACAGACAACAGAGAAGAAAGCTGCTTTGTATAATGGCTGAAGCTTGGGTGGCATGTACTCTTGTTTTTGGATTCCAAATTGGCTAAAAATATGAAATGTTAGTAACTTTTTAACATTGTCAACCATTTTTCTCCCTAAAGTCAGAAATGAGAAACAATGACCACAGCATGTCTGGCACCTGTGCTGTCTATGCTCTCACATCCTAAAAGGACATGCAGACCCCTCTGAGAATGCAGAACCAAGTTTTTAATGTCTGCAGATGTTGATGCTCTCCAGATAGCATTAAAAGTGCTTACTATAGTGGAGAAAGGGCTGTAGGTCACACGGAGTGGATAGACAGTAAGAGATATGGCCTATTCACAAAATATCTCCATTAATTTTTTTAATTTTGAAAATGAATCACTCAATTCCACATGTTTCAATTCTACCATAGTAAAAGATATGGAGTTTAATACCTAGAACTTCCTGTCATTATAAGTTTAGAGGTATTGTAGGTGTTTTTAAAGATGGTATCTCTTATGTTTCTTTAACTATGTAAATTTCCCTTGCTGTTCTATTATTTGCATGCATCATTACAAGTGTTAGTGGATTATACTACTGTATGTAACAGTCCTTTGTTATTCTTGCCCATTTTAATAGATTCAATTGATTGTATAATCGAAAAATGAATGTCACATAATCAATACATCCGACTTCTGGAAAACAAATATTAATGGCTTCAAAGATTTTGGAAAATGCCACATCAAACTGCACTTATCTTTTCATCACTAAAACTATAATATATTCTGATTGTATAAACAATACCAATTTCTTATCAGTATATAATAAATTTTAAGTATTATTTATGTATAGTAATACTAAAGGTAGTTATACATAAATAACACATAACTTTCCTTTATGTGGTGCATGCTTTCCTGAAAGTCCCTTTTTAAAGATTAAGTCATAACAGCCTAATTACAACCTTCACTTTCAAGATGAAAGATATGCCTTTAAAATACTTTAACTGCTGTGAAAAGAATATTTAACATTTTAATATACTACAAGTTAATGAAATGCTCAATACTCACTAGAAGTAGAGTAAAAACTTACTATTTTATTGCACTTTCAACTATTTAAAACAAGTAAAATGATCTACAACTTACTGTAGTTTGAAATTTATTAAGAACTTAAAGATGACTGTCAGTTATTATACCAGAACTCTTATTGTAGTAAAAGAAAATGAGATGTACTCTTGCTTATTAGGAATGCGTTTTTTCATTAAAATATTGGAGTTGTTTATGAATTCATAATATATTTGCAAAATGGACATTGTTTTAGACTTTCTTACATTGACTTTGCAGTCTGTCATCATAAATTGTTTTGAAAAGAGCCTTAGCTAGTTAAAATTGGCATTTACGAAAAACACAGCAAGAAAAATAGCATAAATACTTTAAACCAAAGAACAAAAGTATTTTGTTCACCTGGCTCTACAAGAACACAGGAATCATTTTTATGATAATATTATGACCATAACTGGAGAGGGTGTTTTTCCATTGGCAATATTCACCAGTAAGATCTTAAACCTATAAAGCACTGAAAAAGTTACACAGCATGGACCTTAAAATTTGACATTTTACAGTTAAATCTTGACAATCATATATGTGTCCCTTTCACTTAACCCCAAATTTACACCAAGCTATACTTAAATACTGCAGCTTGCCAAATGTATAATGACAAGAAATGGTGAGTACAGACAGAATTATTTATCCTTCAAATTTACAAAGAAAGATACTCTAGGGACAGAATAACCTCAGTAAAGAAACAATCCCTCCTCAAGATCTTCCCACGGCTATTGGCAGGTATGAAGATT
>JAPYYD010005317.1:0-12248 GCA_028551405.1 Uromys caudimaculatus | reverse complement strand
TTTGGAGTAACCGAGGATGTATAACAGAAATCAACAAAAGCCAAGTGGCTGAGGAAAAAGTACATGGGTGTGTGAAGCTGAGGGCTGACTCGGATTAACATAATCAGTCCTAGATTACCCAAGACAGTAGTTAAGTAGATGACTAGAAACACAGCAAAGAGGATGACCTCAAGCTCGGGGTCATCTGTCAGTCCTACAAGGATGAACTGATACACTGCTGAACTGTTCCCTTCAGCCATAGACTGTACAAGTGCTTACTACTAAAGAGCTGTCACCACACTTATTCCAAATGATTGTCTTCCTTGGGCTATAATCATGCAGAAAAGATGAGTTAATTCTGATTAGCAGATCTTATGTTGAATATATTCTGAGGAATATCTTCTCATTGTGTCTGGTTTTACAGCAAATCATTTTTCTTGTTTAGAAATTCCATAGTGTGAATCTGTAGGGAATTTTTTATGAGTAGAAAGATGGTCTTTCATAGCTTTGTATAAATATGTTATGTTTATATTATTTCTTTCATAATAAGAGATAATTGAAAATTAATTGAATATAATGTATTAAATTACTATAATCATATGAATACTTTCTTAAATTTCCAGTCCTTCTTTTTAATATATTAATTAGAGATAAAAGTTTTTAAATACGCACTTCAGAAATACTTAGATGAGAGACTCTCAACATATTTTGTGTTACTCATTATATATATGCCATATAGTCCAGGCAATTTTTAAATTAAAAATATTATTTTGTATATCTATTATTCTCAGATTTCTTTAGGTATTTTACAGCAATTTCAAATTAAATGTAGGGGATGAATACACATACATGTATAATATATACATATCTATGATATGTCTTATGTGTACTCATCATATCATATATATCATATATGTATATACCATATATATAGTTATAATCATAGTTATAATTATACAATGTATATGTCATTGCCATTATAAAATGTGTTTGCCTTTTTTAGAAAAGTAAAAACTATTTATTATATGCTTCATATACCTGAATATAAAGTAACAACTTGGAACATCTTTTTTTTTAATTCATCTTTGTTTTTTTGTTTTGTTTTCTTGTTTGTTTGCTTTTTTATTCTTGATTTTTTTTTTTTACAGTCCAGTCTTTATCTGCCTCCAGGTCTGCCCTTTGACTGTTCCTCATCTCATATTTTCCCCAAAACCTGTGTCTCCAAGAGGATGTCCCCACCCCCCACCCCACCAGACCTCTCTACTTCCTGGGGCCTCAAGTCTCTTGAGGGTTATGTGCACTTGCAACATCTTTAAAGATCTTTTAAATGTAGAAACAGATTCTTAATTCTTTAAAATGAGGCAGGATTATTCAAATAACAGTGTATTCAATCACAGCAAAAATTCCCAATGTTCAGAAGCAAGAATATCCAAGGAGGTTTTGGCTAGCAAAGCTAGCAGAAGAAAATTTTTTTAAATAAATGAAAAAAAAAAAAACAAAAACAAAGACAAAAACAAAGATGAACTTATGGTCTGTGAAAGATCTTACCTTAATATAATAAAAAAGAATAGAGACAGACAAAACATCTGAATCTCATATCCTGATTGGCTTCCTAATTAATGTTCACTAATAGCAAAATCACAGTTATATTTATGGAACACACACACACACACACACACACCACCAAATAGGCAAAGCCCAGAGTTTTTCAAGTTTCTTGACTAGATTATTATAAAAAAGAATCATCACATATGGCTTCAATTATCTCAAGTTAAAATTGATAAAAATATTTTCTTTCACTGAGGCAATAATTGTACTATCACCCCAAGGCCAGTCAGTTATAGAAAGGCAATCTATGAGTTTACCCTCAGTGGGTTCAAAGAATGTGAATACCTCATAGTTATTTAGTTCTCCATCATACTAAAAGTGTCTGAAGCTTAATCTGCAGAAGTCTACTGTAGTCTAATAGGAATTGCAAATATAGGAAGTGAAACTAGTTTTTAAGATTTTTTAATATGTTCTGGAATGTTCTTTTATAGCCTTGTTAATTTCTGAACTCTAATCATTTTCTCTACTTATTCTCACATTTTTTTTTTTTTTAGTAGTTTCACTGGTCTTGTGTGTAACATGTCTACCTTTGGCTGTGATATTAACAACTTCCTCTATATTTTCAGTCCTAAGATTTTCCTTTAAAATTGCTTCCTTTCAGACTAGTTCTCTGTTTCTTTTCAAAGTCCCTGCATATATCAGGTTTTGCAGTAGGCTATACTAACCCATTGCTGAGTTAAAAAAGCATTATTCCTTTTAATCACTTAATTAATTAATTATTAGATTAATAAATGGGTTAAATTAGTACAACAATTAATTAATTAATTGATTATTCCACACCTACTATTGTATAGATGTTTATGCCTAATTCTTGGTTGCTGTTTCCACTCACCTTTCTCTTGGTCAGTTATTCTTCCACAAGTCAATTTTCCAGAGCTACACACAGCTCTTCCTTACAACAAGTTTCTTGTTATCTTCATCTGACCAACCTCTTTACCACTATATCTGACCTTCCCATCTCCACAGCTCTATCTTGAAATTTGTTTGTCTGAAAAATAATGAAATTGAAGAATGTTTAAAATTAAAATATTAATATATTTTCACAATACTAGTCCTTTCTATTTTTTACCTCTTACCCCAACATAATACATTGGAATGAAAATTAGAAAAAATTATGCTAAGCTTGGTGTGGCCTCTGAAGTATATCTACTTCTTTAAAGAAAATTTAATAGTTGATTGTAACTCATCATTTAACATGTAACAAGCAATCAATAGAAACACTTAATAATAGGTTAGACTTCTTCAACAAATCATTAAAATGTTTGTTTCTTTAAGCCCTCTTTGCCTAATTTAGATACCGTTGAATGCTCACTCTATAAAAAGTTCCCAAAAGGTGAGTCTGATATACCTTGAGGCAAGATCTGTGTATGCCACCTGTTCTTAATTTTTCTGGCAATTTAAATGTATTTCATAGATGTCTTGGTACTATTCAATGTTTGTGTGTGTGTGTGTGTGTGTGTGTGTGTGTGTGCATGCGTGTGTGTGAATTATATTCTGCTAAATAAACTGAGCTGAAAATATAATGATGTCCCACAAACATGATTAATTATGCTGATTGATCTATTGGGACCTAATATTTAAAATAGACAAAATAACACATTAAGTGGTAGATCAGTATAGTGATCCCCAGTGTAATAGAATATTAGAAAACACTAGGACTGTTTCTTTAAAATATGAGAAGGAACCCCACAGAAAACATGTGATTTGAATACTTTTTTATATAATAACTTCTTACAGCAAGTACATTTCACAAACTAAACATGTGATAAAGGAACACAACTGAGTGGCACATGCAAATAAAATCATACTTTTCATACAGAAATTCATGATTGTGGTAGGGGTGCCACAGGAATTATAACAGAAGTTATCAAAAGCTAAGTGGCTCAGGAAAATGAATATGGGTGTGTGATGCCGACAGCTGGCTTGGATTAACACAATCAGTCCTAAAGTAGCAATGGGAGTAGTTAAGCAAATGACTAGAAACACAGCAAGGAGAATGGGTGGAAGTTCTGAGTCATCTGTCAAACCTACAAGGATGAACTAATTCATGCCAGGAGTCAACCTGGCCTGGAATAAACAGCAGGACACAGTATTGGACATTGCAAGTAGAGACAGCCTTAAAGACTGATTGACTCTGGCCTTCTAGCTCTCTAACTATACTGAATGCTTGCTGGTAACTTCTAAATTATCCTAGACACTTCCTTGCTTATTCTATGGTTAAAAACCACTGGCTTGGGTGTCTAACAGCTATTGCCTATAAAATACTATATATCTATATCTATATCTATATCTATATCTATCTATCTATCTATCTATCTATCTATCTATCTATCTATCTATCTTATATCAATCCCTTCTCTATGCAGACAACCAGAAACCTCTCTGGCTAGGCTGGCTAACTCTTTGTGAACCAGAGAGGAAGGAAAGAAAAAGAGTTAAGATGCCGTATTCAGGCAAATATGCAAAGAATATACATATACATTCATACACACATTTACATTTTTATTCACATTCTCATTTACACATTAACACATTCACATTTTTATTGGGCCCAACCACCTGTATGATACACTCCACTAGAACTCATGCATGCTTACATACACACATATACCTCCACACGTACATATAGAAAAACAGACATATACATTTAGATAGATGGCTGGCTAGATGGATGGATGCGGCAGAGCTCCCCAAGCCAAATGATTGAACCAACAATTTTATTTCCTTTCTCTGTCCTTTTTATACCTTCTTAGACAAAGATTTCTTTGAGAAATTACCTCAGAGATAAAATGTTACATAAAATGGGATTTACAAAAGGATGTTAATATATGTTCAAAGCAATGTTTCATTCTATATATATATATTACAAGTTCAAAGCAACAATTTTTACATGGACTTTCCTTATCATAATGCACACATGTGACTATGTCCTTGAACCTAAATGCTTTTCCTTGAACATAAATTTGTCCCAAATCTATTTCTATTTTTAGTGTAATTATGATCACTCATTGTATTTCTAATTATACAGCCTTTATGAAGAGTGGGGGCATTCTATTCTTGATTCTAACTTTGTTACTTCTTTCTAGCAAAGCAACTAAGACCATCTTTAAAACCTTCCCAATTTTATTAATAGATAAAAATAAATTCACTTGGATGGCAGGTCAGTGTATTGAGTGTAGGTGGAGACTAAAGGGGAGTACCATCTCTTTAAGTGATCCACTTACATGTCCATGTGCAGGGGTATGTGTATACACACTGTTCAACAAATATGTGCATAAATGCATGTAAGAAATTAAATAAATTAGTAAATAAAAGTGTTTTCCTTTAACATATGGGAAATAATGCCAAGTTGGGCATGACCTTTGTTGGGTTTCTGCCCACAGGACATGGCCAGAAGATATGGACCTCCAAGATTGGTGAAGACTGCTGTGGACATAAAATTTGTTTGTATCATAATGTAAACATTTTACCTTCTTCCTTTAAGGAATGTCCTCCCTGTTGACTTTAATGTCTTCATGTTAATCTGAGACAACATGAGTCAGGGAGTTAAAGGTGTGGCTAACGTCTAAGCAAAATGGTAAATGCTGGGACCTTCAGGGAAGCCCTGAAATCTGTGCAAAAGAACTCTAAAAATTTGTGCCCATTTTCTCTTCTATTAGATTCAGTGTATCTGGTTTTATGTGGAGGTCCTTGATTCATTTGGACTTGAGATTTGTACAGGGAGATAGGAACGGACCAATTTGCATTCTTCTACATGTTGACTGCCAGTTGAACCAGCACCAACAGACAAAATGCTGTCTTTTTTCCACTGGATAGTTTTAGCTCCTTTGTCAAAGATCAAGTGACCATAGGTGTGTGGGTTTATTTCTGGGTCTTCAATTCTGTTCCCTTGATCTACCTGCCTGTCACTGTACCAGTACCATGCAGTTTTTATCACTACTGCTCTGTAGTGCAGCTTGAGGTCAGGGATACTGATTCCCCCAGAAGTTCTTTTATTGTTGAGAATAGCTTTTGCTATTCTGGGTTTTTTGTTATTCCAAATGAATTTGAGAATTGCTCTTTCTAAGTCTATGAAGAATTGAGTTGAAATTTTGATGGGTCTTGCATTGAATCTGTAAAACCAGGTACACTGAATCTAATAGAAGAGAAAGTGGGGAAAGTCTTGAACACATGGGCACAGGGGGAAAGTTCCTTAACAGAACACCAATGGCTTATGCTCTAAGATCAAGAATCGACAAATGGGATCTTATAAAATTGCAAAGCTTCTGTAAGGCAAAGGACACTGTCAATAGGACAAAATGGCAACCAACAGATTGGGAAAAGATCTCTACCAATCCTACATCTGATAAAGGGCTAATATCCAACATATACAAAGAACTCAGAAAGTTAGACTCCAGAGATCCAAATAACCTTATTTAAAAAATGGGGAACAGAGCTAGACAGAGAATTCTCAACTGAGGAAACTTGAAGGGCTGAGAAGCACCTAAAGAAATGTTCAACATCCTTAGTCATCAGGGAAATGCAAATCAAAACAACCCTGAGATTTTACCTCACACCAGTCAGAATGGCTAAGATCAAAATCTCAGGTGACAGCAGATGCTGGCGAGAATATGGAGAAAGAGGAACACTCCTCCATTGCTGGTGGGATTGCAAGGTGGTACAACCACTCTGGAAATCAGTTTGGTGGACCCTCAGAAAATTGGACATACTACTGAGGACTCAGCTCTACTACTCCTGGAGATATACCCAGAAGATGCTCCAACATGTAGTAAGGACACATGCTCCACTATGTTCATAGCAGCCACATTTATAATAGCCAGAAGCTGGAAACAACCCAGATGTCTCTCAACAGAGGAATGGATACAGAAAATGTGATACATTTACACAATGGAATACTACTCAGCTATTAAAAACAATGAGTTCATGAAATTCACAGGCAAATGGATGGAACTTGAAAATATCATCCTGGTCCTTGGCTAAATAATATGCAAAATACCTTTTGATTTATTTATTTTTTACTTGAGTGTACATTTATTACAACTGTGAAATTTAACAAGAGACATTGTTGCACGTTAGTGTAAAATGCCCTGATGTCAGATTTTGCAAGGCTGCCAAGTTAGAATTAGTATTTTATTAAAGATTAAAATTTCCATTCAAAACATGATAATCTGGTCAAGAAATTATCAACTTTTAATGAAGCCATGAGTTCCTCATTGTTCAGAGGTACTGAAAGACCTGACCCCCTTATGAGGAAAGTTAGACCCCTAGCACACTTGGAGCCAGAAACAGAAATAGAACTGAAATTGCCTGCTTGGCCAAACCCCACCTGGCTGCATTCTTTCCCCTAAGAAACGGGTGACCTTGGTCTGGCCCTAGGGCCAGAGGCACAATGTTCCAGGAACTAGCTAACCACAAAATGTTTGTGCAACTGCCTTGTGACTAACTTAGAATATTCTGTACTTCCCCATAATGCAAATTCTTTCCATTCCCCACCTCTTGCTTTATGGTTTTTTCCTTTAAACACCCCTGACTTTAACTGCTGGGGGTCGAACTCCTCTGCCCCTGTGTGGGTTATGAGCTCCACCCCAGTGCACTGGTCCCCCAAATAAACCTCGTGTGATTGCAGCAAGGGCAGTCTTTCGTGAGTTCTTGGGGGGTGGGGTCACGCCATCCCGAGACTTGAGCGAGGGTCTCCCCAGCTTGGGGGCCTTTCATTTGGGGGCTCATCCGGGATTTGCGACCACCCTCATCTCCGAAAACCTACTTGGAGGTGAGATTCTGTTTGTGTTCTTGTTCATCTGTGCCTGCTGAAGTCTGAATCTGTATTTTCAGTTTGCGTGCAGTCTGGTTTGCAGTCGCTTGCACCCCCGTAAGGGGACGATGATCTCCCAGTCTCGGCTAGAGGCTGGGGGTGTGATCGGCCAACGGGATAGGGGATCACCGACTGTTGCCCTGGGAGACATCCCAGGACGTCTGGAGGGACCCCAGGGACACCTGGGAGATTCCCGTCGGGTGCCAGAGAGGACGCGGTCCTCCCAGCCATCTGGTTTTCTGAATTGGCTTTGCTTTTCTCGGTGGAAATGGGCCCTTGTCAGTCTTTGTCTGTGTATTTTCAGTCTGTTTGTTTTTGTCTGTCTGTGCCAGCTGAAGTCTGATTCTGTACTTTCAGTTTATGCAGTCACTCGTGTCTTTGTGAGGAGACGATGATCTCTTGGTCTCGGGTAGAGGCCGAGGGTATGATCAGCAGACGTGCTAGGGGATCACTGACTGTCACCCTGGGAGGCATCCCAGGAGGTCTGGAGGGACCCCAGGGACGCCTGGGAGATTCCCATCGGGGTGCCGGAGAGGACGCGGTCCTCCCGGCTGTCTGTTTTTCTGAATTGGGCTCGCCTGCCTCAGTGGAAGCAGGTGCTTGTCAGTCTTTGTCTGCGTATTTTCAGTATCTGTTTTGTCTTGTTTGTGACTTTGACGATGGGACAGACGATAACGACTCCTCTAGGTCTGACTTTAGGACATTGGACTGAGATTAAGGTTAGGGCACACAATTTGTCAGTTGAGGTAAAGAAAGGGTCATGGCAGACTTTTTGTTCTTCGGAGTGGCCGACTTTTGATGTTGCTGGCCCCAGGAGGGCACCTTTAACCTCTCTATTATTTCAGCAGTGAAAGCCATCGTTCTTCAAAAGAGAACAGGGTCCCATCCTGACCAGGCACCTTACATCCTTGTCTGGTAGGATCTCGCACAAGACCCCCCTCCATGGCTTAAGCCTTGGGCGCAGAAACAAAAGCCAGGCTCCTGAGTCCTGGCCCTCAGAGAATCAGAACTCAAAACGAAAGCAAAAACTCCAAAGCCTGAGACTCAGCCCGAGAGTCAGCCTTCGGCTCCTCCTAAGGTCTATCCCGAGATTGAGGAGCCACCCAAATGGCCAACTCCTCTCCCGCCCCCTTACCCTCTACCTCAGGTGCCGGATCACAGGGACAGCGGTGGTGCGGAGGGCTGACCGGACACAGGAACCCAAAGTCCTGTGCAGGGCCCTGGAGGGCCGGACTCCACCACAGTGTTGCTGCTTCATGTCAATGGGCCCCCGGTTGACCCCCCTCAACTCCAACCACTCCAATACTGGCCATTCTCCTCTGCTGATCTTTACAATTGTAAAACTAACCACCCTTCTTTTTCAGAAAACCCTGCCAGCCTAACAGGACTGGTAGAGTCCCTAATGTTTTCCCACCAGCCTACTTGGGATGACTGCCAGCAACTCCTGCAGGTTCTCTTCACTACTGAGGAGAAAGAGAGGATTCTCCTGGAAGCTCGTAAAAATGTTCCAGGGCCGGATGGTACTCCTACCAACCTTCTGAATTTGATAGATGCCGGATTTCCCCTGAACCGCCCTAACTGGGACTTCAACACGGCAGAAGGTAGGGAACAGCTGACAGCCTATTGTCCGGCTCTCGTGGCAGGTCTCAAAGGGGCAGCCAGATGCCCCACCAATTTGGCTAAGGTAAGAGAGGTCCTCCAAGGACCAGCCGAACCCCCATCTGTGTTCCTAGAATGTTTGATGGAGGCCTATAGGCATTATACCCCTTCTGACCCAACCTCTGAGGGTCAGCAGGCAGCAGTAGCTATGGCCTTTGTAGGGCAATCAGCATCAGATATTAAGAAAAAGCTACAACGTTTAGAAGGACTGCAGACCCTGTCTCTGCAGGATTTAGTCAAGGAGGCAGAGAAGGTGTTTCATAAAAGGGAGATGGAAGAAGAAAGGAAAGAGAGGGAGAAGTGGGAAGCAGAGGAAAGAGAGAACCGGAGGGATCGTAGACAGGAAAGGAATCTGACTAGAATTTTGGCCACAGTGGTAGGAGAGAGAGAAAAGACAGGACTTAGACAGACAAGGGACTTGGGCAACAGAAGACCATGAATGAGAGAAGGAGGGCAGAGGCCCCTACTAGAGAGGGACCAATGTGCCTACTGTAGATAGAAAGGACATTGGGCGAAAGAATGTCCAAGGAGGAAGACTAAGGCCTCCAAGGTCTTAACTCTAGAAGAAGATGATTAGAGGGGATGGGGTTCAGACCCCCTCCCCAAGCCTAGGATAACCCTAACTGTGGAGGGGACCCCTATGAGCTTTCTGGTAGATACTGGAGCTGAATTTTCAGTCTTGAAACAGCCCTTAGGAAAGCTAAAAAACAAAAAGACTGTGGTTATTGGAGCCACTGGACAGAAACATTATCAATGGACCACTTCCAGACAAATATACCTAGGAAAGGGGCAGGTGACCCACTCTTTCTTGGTCATCCCCGAGTGCCCTATGCCCTTGTTGGGAAGGGACCTGCTGACAAAATTAAAGGCCCAGATCGGATTCTCCCAAGAGGGACCAGAAGTGACATGGAAAAGCCCCACTTCCATGATATTGACTTTGAAGCTAGACGAAGAATATCGGCTGCATGAGCCTCCTGGCAAGGCAAAGACACCTGATTTAAGAGGATGGCTGACAGCGTTTCCCAAGGCATGGGCAGAGACTGGGGGCATGGGGGTGGCGGTACGAGTTCCCCCAGTAGTTGTGGGGCTAAAGACAAATGCCACCCCCATTGGGGTTCGCCAATACCCCATGAGTAAGGAGGCTAGAGAGGGAATCAGACCTCATATCCAGAGGCTTCTGCAGCAAGGCATTTTGATCCCGTCAGTCACCCTGGAATACACCTATGCTACCAGTCAAGAAACCTGGCACTAGTGACTACCGGCCAGTGCAGGATTTGAGGGAAGTCAATAAGAGAGTACAGGACATACACCCAACAGTTCCTAACCCTTACAATCTCCTCAGCTCCCTTCCCCCCTGACCGAAAATGGTATACTGTTTTGGATTTAAAAGATGCCCTTTTCTGCCTCAAGTTACATCATTCAAGTCAGCCCATTTTTGCCTTCGAATGGAGAGATCCAGACACTGGACAGGCAGGGCAGCTGACCTGGACCAGGCTACCTCAGGGGTTCAAAAATTCACCCACCCTTTTCGATGAGGCCCTCCACCGAGACCTGGCCACTTTCAGAGCTAAGAACCCCCAAATTACACTGCTTCAATATGTTGATGATTTGCTTCTAGCCGCCACCACTGAGCTCGAATGCCAGCATGGAACCGAAAAACTTCTGACTGAACTGGGTGAGTTGGGATACAGGGCGTTGGCAAAGAAAGCTCAATTGTGCCAGACGGAGGTCACCTATCTGGGATATGTTCTCAGAGATGGGAAACCATGGCTCACGGAAGCCAGGAAGAAGACTGTGACCCAAATCCCCACCCCAACTACACCCAGACAGGTAAGGGAATTCCTAGGCACTGCTGGTTTTTGTAGACTGTGGATACCAGGGTTTGAAACCCTAGCTGCCCCATTGTACCCCCTGACTAAAGAGGGGGGAGCATTCATGTGGACTCCAGACCATCAGAAGGCCTTTGAAACAGTCAAAAAGGCCCTTTTGACTGGACTTGCCCTAGCCCTGCCTGACTTGACCAAATCCTTCACCCTATATGTGGATGAAAGGGCTGGGGTTGTGAGAGGAGTCCTGACCCAGGCCCTGGGACCTTGGAAGAGACCCATGGCTTATCTGTCAAAAAAACTGGACCCGGTCACAATCGGGTGGCCTACCTGTCTAAAAGCCATCACTGCAGTAGCCCTACTCCTCAAAGATGCTGACAAGCTCACTCTGGGGCAACAGACCGCTGTGATAGCGCCCCACGCTCTCGAAAGCATCATCAGACAGCCCCCTGACCACTGGATGACCAATGCCCGGATGACACACTACCAGAGCCTCCTGTTGACTGAGTGAGTGACCTTTGCACCCCCTGCTGTCCTCAACCCTGTTACCTTGCTGCCAGAGGCTGATGAACTCCAACCTACTCATCACTGTGCTGACATCCTGGCAGAAGAAACTGGCACCCGAAATGACCTCAAGGATCAGCCCTGGCCTGGAAGCCGCACCTGGTATACCGATGGCAGCAGCTTCATGGTTGAAGGTAAGCAGAAGGCAGGGGTGGCAGTGGTGGATGGAAAACAAGTAATCTGGGCCAGCAGCCTTCCCGAAGGGACCTCAGCCCAGAAAGCTGAACTTATGGCTCTGGTACAAGCTCTACAGATGGCAGAGGGGAAGTCTGTCAATATCTATACTGATAGCAGGTATGCTTTTGCAACTGCCTATATACATGGAACCATCTATAGACAGAGAGGGCTGCTGACATCTGCAGGAAAAGACATCAAAAACAAAGAAGAAATTTTGAGCCTCCTTGAGGCCATACACTCACCAAGGAAGGTAGCCATTATACATTGTTCAGGACACTGTGGCTCGAGGAAATCAGATTGCAGACTTGACCGCTAAGCAAGCAGTGCAAAGAGCCATGATTCTGGCTGCCCAAAAATTGAAGGATTATTATGATGTCAGAGGGACCAGCTTTAGATATACTCCTGAAAATTATCAAGTTATGGACAAACTAGGCATAGTTCAGGGATATACCCCCTATGGGGTGGCTGAAACTGAAGAAGGCAAGCAGGTTCTCCCTCAGGAGGAAGGGCGTAAGTATGTTGCCAACCTTCATTGCCTAACCCATCTAGGAACAAAGAAACTTATAGACATTGTGAGATCCTCTGATTACCATGTTATTGGACTTCCAGATTTGGCACAAGAC
>JAPYYD010005316.1:0-12249 GCA_028551405.1 Uromys caudimaculatus | reverse complement strand
ATCAGGACTGGACAGGTCCTATAGGCACAAGGAAGTTCCATGAAGACTTTCCCCAAATGCCTACGGTCTGTACTCCTGTTACAGTGTCACCGGCTGCCATGCATGCACCTACAGCCCCATGAGGTGCCTTATTATTGGAAGACTGAGGAGGAAGAGACTAGGGCCTGTCTTGCTCATGGTTCTGCCTGTTGTGCACCCACCACCAGAAGTGGACAGCTCCAGCATTACAACCCCTTTCTTGAGGACCCTGAGAGACACTTATGAAGGAAAATCTTAACAGTGGGTGGAAGTTCAAGCCAAACACATGTTCATACATTTTATTTGCAAGATGAAATGTCCAGGTGTGTGATGGTTCTCTAATTCATGGGCTGTAAGCTAATGGGTTGGCTGGGGGGAAAGGGACATGGAAAGAGCATAATTCGAGTTATCTGGGGAAGAAGCGTGGGCATAGGTCTCTACAAATGGGGAAAGGGCGTGAAGACACTTGCGTCCCATGGGCCTGCTCATCAAAAGGTGATGTCAACTGGGAAGAAGTTCAGTAATCAAGTAGGTAGGTGACCCATTCTGTGGAGAGTCAATCTCTTTACCCAGGCATGGTGGCAGAGATGGGGATTATGGATGGCCTCAACCATATGGACTTCCACTCACTATGGCCGACCTGGTTACAGCTGCTGCTGCAAGCCAACCTGCCAACAGCAGAGACCAACACTGAGTCCTAGATATGGTCCCCTCCTCCTGCAGGATCCAAGAAGGTTGTGTTAAGGTTTCGATCTGTTAGTAGTATTGTAATTCCTGCAGCTAGCACTGGAAGTATAAGAGTAGAAAGACGGCTGTAATTAATACGGATCAGACAAATAATGGGGTTTGGTGTTGAGTTATAGCTGGTGGTTTTATATTAATGATGGTAGTAATAAAATTGATAGCTCCTAGAATAGATGAAACGCCAGCTAGATGTAGGGAGAAAATTGTCAGGTCTACTGATGCTCCAGCCTGTGCTAAGCTGCCTGCTAACGGAGGGGACACGGTTCACCCTGTTCCTGCTCCTGCTTCTGCTGTTGAAGAAGCTGAAAGAAGAAGGAAGGATGGTGGAGAAGTCAGAACCTTATGTTGTTTATTCGTGGGATGCTATATCTGGGGCTCCGATTATTAGTGGTACAAGTCAATTTCCAAAGCCTCTATTATTATTGGTATAACTATGAAAACAATTATAACGGATGCATGGGCTGTTACGATTACATTGTAAATTTGATCATCGCCTAGGAGGGCGCCTGGTTGTCCTAGTTCAGCTCAAATTAGGGCGCTAAGTGCCCTTCCAACTGCTCCTGCTCAGGCTCCGAATAGTGGGTACAGGGTTCAAATGTCTTTGTGGTTAGTTGAAAATAATCACCAGTTTACGAACATAGGTAAAATGGCTGGGTAGGCATTAGACTGTAAATCTAAACACAGAGGTTTTAATCCTCTTTTTACCAGAGCCTTAAGGTGATTTTCATGTCGAATTGCAAACTCGAAGGTGTAGAGGAACGACTCTACTAAGGCTTCTCCTGCCTCGTTTCTGAGAGCTGGAGAAGTAGATTGAAGCCAGAGTTAGGGTATTTAGCTGTTAGCTAAAATTTCGTAGGTGTATAATCCTGCCAGTCTAGAGGAGGTCTTAGCTTAATTAAAGCAATTGGTTTGCATTCAGTAGATGTAGGGTATAGACCTACAGTCCTTATCAGAAGTTAAACTGTGTGTTTTCTTAGGGCTTTGAAGGCTCTTGGACTGCAATATCCTAAACTTCTATATGATTAGTTGGGCTGAGAGTGGCAATGTGAGTGAGCTGGTGACCGTGAGTAGGGGGGGTGTAGGGTTATATTCTGGGTGTGTGATGTGTGAGAATATTTTGGAGTTGTTATTGGTTGGGAATATTGTTATTGAGGCTGAGTAGATCAGGCGGGTGTAGAAGAACAGGTTTAATATGCTATAATAGCTATTAATGTTGCTAAGGTTAGGCAGTTGTTTTTTAGGAGTTCTGTGATGGTCATTCATTTTGGTAGAAATCCTGTTCGTGGTGGTGGGCCTCCAAGGGATGATAAGATTCGGGCAGTTGCGATTACGATTATTGGTGTTTTGTTTCCTAGGAGTGAGACTGAGTCAATGGTTGTTGAGTTGTTAATTATTAGCATTGTGAATATTGGAATAGTAAGGATACTGTAGATGATTAAGTTGAGTGGTGTGACTTCTGGGTTGTAGGGAAGGATGGCGATTATTTATCGTATATGGGCGATTGACGAGAACGCTGTGATTTTCCGGGTCTGTGTTTGGTTCAGCCCTCCTCACGCTCCTATGGAAACTGATGAAATTGCTAGAATGAAGATGATGGTTGGGTTTAGGAATTGGCGAATTTGAATTACAACAGACAGGGGAGCAATTTTCTGTCATGTGAGGATGATTCGTCCTGTGTGACATGGGACGCCTGTGTTACTTCTGGAAGTCAGCGGTGGAATGGTGCGAGTCCGAGTTTCATTGACAATGAAATTAGTGTCATGTTAAGTAGGAGATTGTTTGTTTGTTGTTGGAATAGTCATAATCCCAGGTGTTTATAGTTTAAAATGATGGCTAATAAGATAATTATTGAGGCTGTAGCTTGTGTAATGAAATATTTTGTTGCTGCTTCAGTTGATCGTGGGTTTTTTTTGTTAATTAATAGTGGGATGGTTGCTAGCAGGCTGATTTCTAGGCCTACTCATATAAGTAGGAGGTTGGTGCTAGATATTGGGATTACTGGGCCTATAAAGATGGTGAAATAGATGATAATAAGGGTGACAGGATTTATTAGTACAGGAAGGGTTTTAACCAGCGTTTTCGGGGTATGGGTCCGATAGCTTAGTTAGCTGACCTTACTATGGTAGAATAAGGTGTTTAGGTAGCACGAAGAATTTTGGATTCTTAGGAGTAGGTTCAAATCCTATTGTTCTAGAAATAAGAGGATTTAAACCTCTATAATTTACTCTATCAAAGTAACTCTTTGGTCAGACATATTTCTATATGTATGGGGGGATGCTTGCTATGAAACTTGGTAAGGAGATGTGCCGTATACAGAACGCTAATGTCAGTGGCAGGAAGTTTCTCATAGGAGATGTGTGAGTTGGCCATATCGGAAGCGTGGGTGTGCTGCTCGGATTCACAGAGATGGTGTTGATAGTGGAAGGGTTTCTGTTCTAAGGCTGATTGAGTAAAGTTCTGGTGTGTAAATGTTGTGTAGCGGGCCCAAGAATGCAATGGTTGTTCGGGCATTTATAAGGATAATATTAGTATATTCGGCTATGAAGAACAGTGCGGATGGACCGACTGCATATTCAACGTTGAAACCAGAAACAAGTTCGGATTCTCCTTCGGTCAGGTCAAATGGAGCGCGGTCTGTTTCTGCTAAGGTGGAGATGTATCATATTATAGCTATTGGTCAGGGTGACCAGCCAGCCACCTGGTGGCAGGTTGACTACAGTGGACCAGGTCTTTCATGGAAAGGACAACACTTGGTCCTTCCTGGGGTAGATTCTCATTCTGATTATGGATTTGCCTTTCCTGCATGTGATGCTTCTGCTGAAAGCACCATCAGTGAACTTACAGACTGCCTTATCCACCATCACGCCATTCCACACAGAGTTCCACGGGGTATTCTGACCAAGGAACTCACTTCACAGCAGGAGAAGTGTGACAGTGGGCCCACGGTCATGGAGTCTTCTGGTCTTACCATGTTCTCCACCAGCCTTAGGCACCTGGCTTGACAGAATCATGGGGTGACTGTCTGAAGACACAGTTACAGTGCTCATTAGGTGACAGCAGCCTGCAGGGCTGAGTCAGGAAGAGTGGGACTTTCCTGGTCCTTCCAGTGGATGAATAAAGACACAGACAGTTATTATTATTATTTATAAAGGCTTAGATGCTTAGCTTGGCCGACTTTCAGCTATTCCAACATGACAGATACTGGCCTATGTCCCGTCATGTGACCTGTTCTTTATCTCTCTCTCACAGCCATGGTACATCTGTCCTTCCCCATGTCATGCTGGCAAATCCTCCTGCCTCTGATTCTCCTTCCAGAGGCCCTCCTCAGACAGGAAGTCCCCCCTTCACTCTCCTGACTAGACATTGCCATCAGTCTAAGAAAGGGACAGCAGAGTTAGGAGGGTGATTGATGCCGACCGCCAAGGGGAATTTAGATTGTCTCTCCACAGCGAGGGAGAGAAGGATTCCGTCTGGAGTGCAGGAGATCCTTTAGGGCTTCTCTGAATACTACCATGTCCCATGATTAAAGTCCATGGGAAATTCTGACAGCCTGATCCAGGCAGGATGGCAAAGGGCACAGACCCCTCAGGGATGATGGTGTGGTCACTGCTCAAAGAAAGAAGCTAAGATCTACTGAGGTGCTTTCTGAAAGAGAGGAAATGCAGAATGGGTAGTAGAGAAAGGTAGTTATAAATCTCAGTCAGGAAAGCTGGAGGTCTGTCCCAGGACACTGAAGAGGACAGACACAGGAAGCAGAGGAGCAGTAACTAAGGACACGGCAGGAAATAGCGTCGAATAAATGGGAATGTATATTATGAGCTGGTTGGTGAGCCAGCCAAAGGTATTTGACCCAGGCATTAGCATATAATATAAGCCTCAGTGTCCTTATTTCTCTAAATAAAGAAGTCTGTTGGAGAACATAGAGTCACAGTGATGAATACCAGAGTGGCCTTGTGACCACTGCAGAAATGAGGATTATAACTGACCCATGCGTTTCTGTAGTATTTGGTTAAGAATGTGTTTGTACAGATGTTGTACTTTCTCTTCTGTTCCGTTATCATACAATGTAACATCAATTAAGAGACTTATCGCTGGCTATCACATCTAAACTTTAGATACTAAGAGAATCTCTCTCAAGGGACATTGCCACTTTTTCTAAATTTATAATGCATTTGCTATTGTACAAGTGATAGTTATCTCATGTTTCAACATTTTATGATCTGGGTATTGATTTCATTTGGAAGTTAATCCTGACACAGGAGACATGATGGTGTGTCAGGGTGTATTTCATGAAATTAATAAGTGGTGTTTTTTCCCTAACCCAGCTTGCTCCCATATAACTGACACAGAGAGACAATGGTTTATTCAATCAGCTGTAAGGTAGTCAGGGATTTCTCCTTCAGCCCCAATCCTCTGTTCTGTGGTTTTCACAGGTCCTTATGATCTTTGGGCTGAAACACAACTTCTGAGTGAGATTACACCTCAGGCTCCTCACCTAATTGTTTGTTACTCAGCTCCCCCTCTCCAGTCACGGTGACATTGACACACACATGCACACACCCCACTTGTGATCCCAGCACTTGGCATGCTGAGGTGAGGCAGGAGGATCAAGAATATAAGGTCGGAACTGGAGAGATGACTCAGAGTTTGAGAGCATTAACTGCTCTTCTATAGGTTCTGAGTTGAATTCTCAGAAATCACGTGGTGGCTCACAGCCATCTACAATGAGATCTGGCGACCTCTTCTGGCGGGCAGGCACATATGCAGTCAGGAACACTGTACCTAATAAATAAATAAATCTTTAAAAAGAATAATAACAATAATTCAAGGTCAACCTGAGCTACAAGACCTAAGAGCACAAACAGCATGAATGAACGAACACACAGGCTTCATAGCCCAGGAGCATCAGGGGCCACTCTGTAGGGGTTGTTGTGTGGATTTCTCCCTTCCCTTGCTGAATCCCTAAGATCAGTGTGTGCATCTAGTGCAGGGGACCCTAGAGTCCTGCACTAGGGTCTGGAGGTGTTCCTACGTCCTGTAGTGACCCCAATACTGTGCAGGGATCTCTCTCTTTTTAGAAAATAAAAGGTAAAGAAGCAGTTTTATTTTAAAACAAAGACCAGTGAAATCAACAAATAACTTTATCAGTATAAATTATTTTTAAATATAAACAGAACACAATAAGAATATATTTAAAAAAGAGAGAGAATATAAACAGAACACATATGCATCAAATTGCACTTTCATTCACTGGCATAAACACACCCCAAAACAAAGTAACACAAACAAAAATACATGACTGTAAAATACATGGTAATAGCAAGCCACCATTTTCCAAGACCATCATTTTTACAGAAATATACAAGCAGAGAAAAATCAATGCACACCCTTAACATGTACATACTGGAATCCAAAGCTCCACGCAACGTCACCCTGGTGCTCACATGAGCATAAACACAGCTTGGTCTGAAACAGGGTCTGTGCAACAATGCGATTGTGTGAGCGATGATAAACACAGAGACTGAGATTCATGAAATGCCCATGCCCTAAGCAGACAGTGAGGAAACCACACAGGAGGCCACACACCCTACATGAGCCACTTCTCCTCCTCCCCCTCCTCCTCCTCCTCCTCCGCCTCCTCCTCCTCCTCCTCCTCCTCCTTCTGGTTTTCTGAGACAGGGTTTCTCTGGGTAGCCCTGGATGTCCTGGATCTCACTCTGTAGACCAGGCTGGCCCCGAACTCAGAAATCTGCCTGCCTCTGCCTCCCTAGTGCTGGGATTAAAGGCATGCACCACCACTGCCCAGCAAGCCAACTTCTTTTAAGGTCAAAATGTGAGGAGAACTCAGGGATACAGGGAAACAGAGTCTCAAAAAGAAAAATGAGCTAAATTCTTTTTGCTTTAAAGGTCCTGTGGCAGACTTGCTGCTCTGCTTCATGGCTTGGAGAAGCAAAACTAAAGCAGTTGTTGATGGGTTCAGGTGCTGTGGGAGAACACACACACACACACACACACACACGCACACACGCACACACGCACACACACGCACAAATGGTCTGAACTGGATTTCTTCATCTCTACCACCTTGACCTCCAACAGGTGTACGGTCCAGAGAAAACTTTGAACTATTCCCTGATGGAGGCCAGAGACTCCAGACTGCGGGATCATAGCTGGTTCCTGGGAGCCTTCGTGGCTGGCGATAGTGATATTTCTTAGCCTAAGTCTATCCTAAATTAAAGGCCCTGGAGCTTTAGGTGCTGGTGATTGCGCTCCATAAGTTTTTCAGAGATATCACTAAACTTTTTCTTGTATTCTTCTAGAACCTTCTTCATGGAGGTGACCTCCCCTTTCATGGAGGTCAATTCTACATCCCTGCTCAGTACTTGCTGTGTATATATCTTCTCCATCTGTTTTAAGTGGTTCTTGGCCTTGCTGAAATTATATTCTTTTTTTAAAAATATTTTATTTATTTTATATACATGATGAGTACACTGTCGCTGTCTTCAGACGCCAGAAGAGGGCATCAGATCCCATTACAGACGGTTCTGAGCCACCAGTGGTTGCTGCGAACTGAACTCAGGACCTCTGGAAGAGCAGTCAGTGCTATTAACCGCTGAGCCATCTCTCCAGCCCGAAATTATATTCTTGACAGAGACGTTCCTGCTGTACCTGGTATGTCCAGAAGGCCAATGCTCAGGAGCTAATGTCCAAAACAAACTCTTGTTGAAGCCCTGCCAGTACCATAGCTTTGGATTCCTCTGACGGACTGAGTTCTGTTCAGACAATATCTAGCTTTCAGAAAGGGCGCTGTTGCAAGCAGGGCAGACCGCTGGTGACCGACTGACCTCACCACTGCCATGCTGGTCACAGATGTGAGGGCAGGGAGTGACCCAAGCATAACCAGAGAGCTCGATCCAGCACTTCCGATCATTGCAAACAACATGTCTTCACGCGAAGACCTGATGAGTCTCCAAAAGAATCCTTTAATCCCAGCACTCGGGAGGCAGAGGAAGGCAGATCTCTGAGAGTTCCAGGCCAGCCTGGTGTACAGAGTGAGTTCAAGGACAGCTGGGACTGTTACAAAGAGAACCCACGCCTCACTGAACAATGCAACTCTCACTTTTCATATAACCGTGATTAGCACCATGAAGGCCCAGACGGGAAATGGAATTGGTATCAACCCGGTGCTCTCTCCTGAATGTTCAATATCTGTGCTTCTTGTATTTCATCCTTCGTTTCCGTTACCGAATGAATCCAGTTTAATGTAGGAATCCAGATTGAAATACCAGAGCATCTGCTTACCATCATCTGCATTTACAGTCCCGTCGGCCTTTAAACCTTCCTTCTGAGAGCAAACAAGCCGCTTTATAGATATTCTGGGCTTTTCACAGGGCCTCTGGGCCTGTGCTGGGCTGGACGCAGCCGCTGTACTGAGTGCTACACTCCCAGCTCTTTCCTGGACACATTTCATCTTCAACCTGAACCAGACCACCCGAAGCGAGAGATAGAGCAGGAATCTCGTTCTTTACAGAAATTTTATTTCCCTCCATTTCTTTTTCGTTCCTTTCAAAAATACTTTTATGTATATGGGTGTTTTGCCTCCATGTGTGTCTGTGAGCCACAGGCATGGAGTACCCCAGGTGGCCAGAAGAGGGCGCCCTATCCCCTCTGAGACTGGGGTTACAAGTGGGTGAGAGCTGGGAACTGAAGCCAGGTCCTCTGGAACAGCAGTAAGCATTCTTCACCTCTGAACAATCTCTCCAGCTCCATGATTTTACTCAAAAGTGACACCATGTTTATTTTTATGCCTTGACTCTCTGTGATTCTTTGCTCTGCATCAAAGGGCCTCAGTCAGGTCTAAGCCACCTAACGACCCTGCAGAGAAGGTTGAATAGGAGAAGGACGCCCTGAGTTCCTCAGGGTCACAGAGGGCAAGGGGAGGATCTTTCCAATCTGTCCCCACAGTGCTCAGTCTACCCAAATGTCTGATGTCCTCCAGCACCAGTGCAGCATTGGAGACAGAACCACACATGGAACGTTCCAGATGCCCTGTGTAGGCTTCTATTGTCCAAAACCTATTTTAATAAGCTTACTTAAAAGTGTTAACCTCTGTTCTAGCTCACCGCCCACCAGAGGTAGTAGAAAGGAAAGGTTAATAGGGCAAAGGAGGGTGTGGACCTCTTATGAATAGTTCTTTGGGGCGAGTCTACTCTGCATTGTCAGGACATCAGCAGTTGAGTTCACAGGAATCAGCAATGGCAGTTCAATCTAGAATGAACTCTGAGGCTCTACCAATCAGCCTGAGTCTGCAGAAGCAGGAAGAAGCTGCGGAACACCACCAGAGGTGCTTTGGTTCGTTTCTCTCTACAAAGTCATGGCAAACGAACAGCAGAGAAGGCAAGGCTAAGCAGTGCCTCAGCATCGTCAGTGACGACCAGCACCAGCAAAGCCCAACGAAGACCAGCAAGGAGTGGCAAGATGAACCAATGCCACACAATGTCGTCTGCGGACTGTTGGGTCATATTTATACTCTTTCCAACCATCATGTGTTCTCTCAAGAGGGCATCTCTCCAGTTCTAGCAAACATCACATGGCCCCTTTCCAGGCAGCTTCCAGAAAAACACCACGAGTCTGCTTCAGCAGAAACATCCTCCCATAAGACAGTTTCCAGAAAAACATCACACAACCCAACTGAGTCTCCAAAGAAACCAGAAATTTCCTCCTCAAGCCTGGCTCTCCTAGATTAGGTCCTCAGTTCATGGGGCTGCATTGCCAAAGTGCTTCTTTCACCCCACCCATGTCTGTTTTTAACAGACAGTCTCTAATTCCATCTTTATCCCAAAGCTATTGTACGGGCCTTTGAAATAACAGAAAGCCCTTGTCTGCTGACTGGTTTTCAAACATTGGGAATGTGGCTCAGTGACTGGAGAACAACACTTGTACCAGGATCAATTTCTCAACACCTCCAAAAACAGGGTGGTGGGACCCAGGCCGGGATGGTGAGGTGACTCAGGTAGAGGTGCTTGCCACCAAGTCTGACCATCTCAGTTCAGTCTCCCAGAGCCCACATGGAAAGAGAGAACAGGACCCCGAAGGTTGTCTTCTGACTCCCTCTGTTCCCAACACACACTCCACAGCTGGGGAGTGCCCTCATTCACACACCTTACATATGAAGCAATAGTATAAACACATAACATGTGAAATAGTTTAAATTCCTGCGGTTATCCTTGCATGGCTTGCCCTGCAGTCCTCCTGGCGGCTTCTCATCACAATGTGGGTTTTCAGCACAGAAAAAGTTGCACACTGGAAAGTCTGGAGGCAAACTGGACACAACTTATACAGACGTGTCCTTATACATACGTGTCCTTGTACATATGTGTCCTTATACATACACATGTGCACATACACACGTGTTTCCATGTCCTTCAACATGAAACCATCGTGACTCCTTTCTTCATTTTTATTGCACTGATTTAATACTTATGTGTAGGGAGATGCATGGCGTGATGCCCATGTGATCTCAGAGGATAGCTTACGGGAGTCAGGTCCCTCCATTCACCACGTGGCTTCCGTGGATCAAACTCAGGGAGCCAATCTTGGTGGCAAGAACCTTCACACTCTGAGCCATCTCGACGTCCCTTTGAGACCATTGGGTGTGAAGGTTTCCTTTGGAACGTTGCTTCATTCCAGCACTTGGTACATACAAGAGGTGCCCACCATGACATTAGAAAAGGCATTTCCTGGCCAGATAGGTACCAGCATTGCCTTAGGTGTCTCTGGAGAACCAAGCCTTCTTGCCCAGGTCCCACCTGTGGCAGTGTCAGCCAGCTGCCACCTGTGAGAGGCCAAATCTTTTAAATTCAGACTCCATTTTACAGAATGTAAACTCAGGCAAACTAACAGCCCGGTACCTAGCATTAGTTTCCAAGTTACCTCCCAACAAAACCCAAGACTAGCTCCAGATTCTATGCTAACCCCCAAGAGGACCTGTGTCTCCAGGTTCCACCTCCAAGAAACCTGTACGCCCAGGTTACAAGCCCATCATTCCCCTGTCTAACGACCACCGATGCAGAGGGAAGCAGACATTAAGTTTATGATATGACTCCCAGCTCCAGCCAATTACGTCAAAGGCCACAGTAACTTCCCAGTTAGATGCTTGCACGCTCACCCCAAGCTTGCTGTGTACTATAAATCCTTGCCCGATAGATATTCGGGGTTCCTCATCACCAAAACTGTCCTGCATGATGCGGTGCACTGGCCTGAGCTACCTCAAATAAAAAGTCCCTACTGTGGTTACATCGGATCAGCTCTTGTCTGGTTGTGGGGGTCGCTAACATTTCCCTGGCACTACACCTGGAAGATTCCATCCTTGCCCTGAGAGCTTGGGTGTCACTGTCTGTATTAGTTACTGTGGTCCTTTCAATAAGGTGACCCCCATATTCTTGGTGCCTTGAATACTTAGTTCCCAGTTGGTGCTGTTTGGGGAAGCTTAGGCAGTGTGGCCTTGCTGGAGGAAGTATGTCACTGGGGGCGTGGTTGGAGGTTGAGCTCTCAGCGGTTCCTGCTGCCATGCCTGGCGTTTGGGGTCATGATGTTGATGGACTCTTAACTCCATGGGACCCTAATCCACAAATAAACCCTCCGTAAGTTCCCTTGGACCTGAGGTTTTATCACAGCAACAGAACAGTAACCAACACCGTTCCATTTTCCATCCCTGTGGCTTAATATCTGACAAGACACAGCTTAGGGAGAAAGGGTTTATCCTGGCTTATTGTAGTCCCTAACTCTAAATCCCTCAAAGTGGCTGCAGGCCCTTCCTTCCTGCTTGAGACTAAGGGAGGGCCACCTCAGTGAAATGTCCTACAGGAGCTTTCCAAAATGGTGGATCTTGTTCAAAAGGTGGCTCCACTACATCTCCTCAGCCTGCAGGCCTCACAGGAGCTGTTCACTGTGGCAACAACTCTCCAGTCCCCATGTCCGCAGGAGCCCCACAAAAATGGCACCTCAGGGGGTGGAGACCTCTGCCTGGGCCACCAGGAGTCCATAGCCAACAAGTGACAGGAGAAAGCTACCCTCCCAGGAGCATGGAAAAGCCATGAGTGGGGTTAAGGGGAGCAACACTGCTCACCGAGACCTGTCCAGAACCGGTGGGATACAGTGCCTGAGGAGAACTCGGGGGCAGGAAACCTCTGAACCTTCTGGTTCCATCTGTGGGTGGAGACCTCTGCCTGGGCCACCAGGGGTCTGTGCCTGGGGAACTCAGCCTGTGCCACAGGGCTCCAGGACAGAGCGGGTATCCCAGGCATGCTGACACACCTTTGAGCACAGGCAAAACCATCACTTCTGTTCAAACTCACTGGATCAAGAGGGATCCTTGCAGAGCCATCAGAACATAGGAACCAAGGGACAGCTGGGGACAAGATCCTTCCGATTTCTGTCTGCACCCCAGAGCAGACCATGTGCCACAGCTCTCCAAACCCAAACACC
>JAPYYD010005315.1:0-12249 GCA_028551405.1 Uromys caudimaculatus | reverse complement strand
GGAATGTCAAGGTGGGAATATGGGAATGGGTGGGTGGGTAGGCGGGAGGAGGAATTCCCCCACAGAGGCGGGGAGGGGGAGGGGACACGGGGTTTCCAAAGAAAAGGGGAATCATCGGAAATGTAAATAAAGTATCAAAAATAAAGAAAAAAAAAAAAAGTAAGCTTGAGACAGCAGATCACATGTTTGAAGTAGTGAAGTGAGATTACACCTCCAAAAAAAAAAAGCCCCAACAAACAAACTATAGACTTTGGTGGGAAGTTAATCCTTAAGATCTGGAGGGGGCAAGAGGAAAGGCCTGTGAATGGGTCTTGATGTGGGAGTGCTTTTATGGCGGTTTGAATAGGAATGACCCCATGGGCTCATAGATTTGAATGCATGGTCACCAGGGAGCAGCAGTATTAGGAGGTGCGGCCTTGTTGGAGTAGGTGCGGCCTTGTTGGAGGAAGCATGTCACTGGGGGTGAGCTTTGAAGTTCAAATGCTCAAGCCAGGCCCAATGTCTCTCTTCCTGCTGCCTGCTGATCTGGATGTAGAACTCCCAACTCCTTCTCCAGCACCATGTCTGCCTGCGTGCTGCCATGCTTCCCGCCATGAGGATAATGGACTAAACCTCTGCACCTGTGAGCCAGCTCCAAAGGAACGTTTTCCATTATAAGAGTTGTCATGGTCATGCTGTCTCTTCACAGAATAGAGCAGGGACTGGATCATTTATGTGTCCTTTCAATGGAAGCAAAGTAGACTTTCATTTCTCATTCCTAGTTCAGGTCATGGTAAGAGCAAAGGGCTGATAGGAGATCTTTGGCACTTCAGCACGAAGCTGACATGAAAGTTCAAATGATGGCTTCCATTTCCGTTGAGAGCAGGGGCTAGAAGTAGCACCCACATCTTCCATTTATAGAAACACCCACATCCAAGGGAAGCCATACTCCAGATAGAAGCCAAGTGCCCAGTTATAACCCAGAATTCAAGTCATTGAAGGAAGAGAGAATAGATATAAAATATCAGCTGGCTGTTTCTACTTTAGTGACCATTTATAAATCTACTCTTAATTTTCTAAAAGAAATTATTATTCCATTTGGAACTAAATATAACACGAGTTTGATGAATATTTTAGTTAGGTTTCTATTGCTTTGATAAAACACTGACCATAAACAGCCTGTCCAGGAAAGGGTTTGTTTAGCTTGCATATCCTAGGTCATATATAGTCCATTGAGGGAGACCAAGGCAGGAACTGGATGTAAGAACCTGGATTCAGGAACTGATGCAGAGGCTGTAGAGAAACACTGCTCACTGGCTTGCTCTGCATGGCCTGCTCAGCCTGCCTTCTTATATAAAGCCGTATCACCTACCCAGGGATGACACCTCTCACCCGTCAATCAATCAATCATCAAGAAAACGCCCCACAGGTGTGCCCATGGGCCAATCGGTCGGGTCATGTTTTCAGTTGAGGTTCTCTTCCCAAATGACCCCAGCCTGTGTGAAGTTGACAAAGCACAGCTAAGTAAACATATCTTCATGCTTTCCTCCAAGTACCTTTATCTGTTTCTCGTGGTATATTGATTGTTTCTTCATTGTCCACATTTCTTGGAAGATGCATGCTCTATTTCACGGCCCTTTTTCATGGAATATGGTAAGCCAAAGGTATCTTTTCCCAAGCATGTTTTGGCTGCACAAATAGTAAGAATAGAAATCCAGCAGCAGACATTTAGAACTGACAGTCTCTTTGTAGAATGAATGACAGATTCCCAGGGTGAGTGAATGAGGTGGCACTTACTTATTAAATACAGAATTGTGCCAGGTACCCCTCTCAGCTGCCCCAGTGGAAGACAGAGCTCCCCCCCCCCTTTGGAGAATGTACCCTTTACTCTAAGTTGTGGAACCAGTCCAAATCATTTTCCTCAATCAGCTTTACTTTCTTTGAAGGATCAAATCGTAAAAGAATTACAGATTAACAAGGTAAAAGAAGAGGAGCTAGGTGAATCCCTCCCGCAACTTCAGGTAGCAGAAGAGGAATTCAATGAAAAAACCAGGAGACTCAGGTCCCTCCACAGCGACGTTTCAGGTGATACTTCAGACATTCCCCTCTCCCTCCTCCCCTTCCTTCTCTTCCCTTCCCCCTTTCCCTCCTCCCACCTCCTTTCTTTCCCCAAAGTACATAGGCCTCTTCCCCCCACCCACTAACCTATGCCCAAGGCAGAGATAGAGAAGGCTCAGCAGATAGGAGCTTTCGGAAGATGTGAACCACGGTGGTGAGTATGTATCATTTGCATCCCGTTACACAGCACAGTATGTGCACATACAACTGTGTGTGTATTCAAGTTAAAAAATCCTACACAAAAATTATTTTTGGTCACCTAGCCCTGCACCTAAGGTCCAGAATGTTTGGCTTTTGCCTCCATTCAGGAAGTGGAGGGCCATTGTCCAGGAGCTCTGCACAGGTCTTTGAGCAGATACCACTTAAAGATGCCATGTCTTCCGGATGATGAAAGGACTGTGGGACTCAAAAGACTAGGACCCAGAGTCAAAGACAGGACCAGAATGGGACCAGTAAAAGAACAATGTCTGAGGACAGGAGAGTGAGTGAGATAACCATAAAGCTGCGGATTAATACAGCCTGTAGCAGTAAGATAAACTGCAAACCATAGACATATTTTAAAATGAACAGTGATTATTTCCAAGAAGGTAAAATTTCAAGACTATATACATATAATAGCAAGAGCCTGGGAAGTCAGTCTGTCTGCTATTTCTGAGTTGTCTTTCCATTTCTTGTCAGATTTTCATCTGATTAACTCAGGTAGGCTCACACTTTATGCTCTTACATGGTTCATGGGTACTCCATTCTCCCAGGTCTTTCCACCTCTTCTCTCAGGACAAAAAAGAGGGTGAAGGCAACACTGTCAGGATTAAATAAGCAACAGTTTCTACATTCTGAATCTCTTACAAAGGAAAGAAGGGGGCTAGGAAGACAGCAGCAAGGAAGAAGGAACGGAAGAGTGAAGTGCTCAGTGCCTGCCGAGAAGCCCACCAACCCAAGATAGGCTGTACAGGCTCAGGTCTCACACAGGGCAGGGGAGTTAGTAAACTACAGCAATAGGTGAAACTCATATGCATACATCTTAGCTTCGTCCTGAAACGTGACATGAATGTGTGCAAAAGCATGCTTGTAAAGTTGTAGCTCCACTACAAGCGAGGCACCAGCAAGGAAGATATCCCTCACCAGCTGATGGCTCACTTATCCGATAATAAGCCTCAGCAGGTTTGGGGAAAGAATGACTGGCTAGAGGAGATAAAAGAAAGGGGACTATGAACGAAGGACATCATAGAGGCCTTAAAGCCCCCTCCATGGGATGTAGATAGTAGGCATGGCTATAACTGGGCCATGAAACACAGCAATAGGAAAGTTAACTAATACAGCAGTTAAGACTCCAGGGCAAACCTTCCTCTGAGTTGTAGCTGAGTAACTTTCCCTCGATACTGGCAAAGAAATGGGCCAGGGTGTTCCAAACTGGAGCACCCATAAGGCTAAGCGCAGAAGATGGTGCCGTGGTAGGATCCCTTTCCCGTCTGGCTAGAGGAGTGATGCTTGCCGTCCTGCCAATTTTATGATAAAAAAAAACAACCTGATTTCCATAAAAAGTCATCAGAAAGATACCAAGTAATGAAAACAGTAGTGAAGGACTTTTATCATTATCAAGTATGGCTAGAAAGAACACACAGCAGTGACTGGAACTCTTCACCTGAAATTGTCGTTTGAAAAGATTTACTCAGGGCTGGCGAGCTGTCTCAGTGATTAAGAACACAGACTACCCTTGAAAAGAATCCAGTTTCAAATCTCAATACCCATGTCAGGTGACTCACAACTGCTTGTAATTCCAGCTCCAGGAGAACCGAAGCCCCTCTTCCAGCCTCATACACAGATATACACATACACAAAATTAAAAATTAAAAAATACTTTTAAAAAGATTTACTTCCCCACACTGCTTTGCCCCACCCAGAGGGAGACCATTTGACTCTTCCAACTGAGGAAAACTAATGATTCAAAACGCCTCGTAACGGATGCTGACAATGGATAACACCTTCCTCTAAGGCAGCTGGGAAATAATAGAACATAGTTTACAATTGTGTTGTAAATCTTGGTGTAAATTCTCGATATTGGCAAAAAATAAAAATAAAAAATATTGTGCCAATGGACTCGCCAGCAACTAATCCTTACATTATTGTGATGGTCAGAATAGTAAAAATTTGTCAACACAAAACCCACACCTTTATGAGGAGGTTAAAGGGGAAAACACCTATATGTACATAGTGATGGAGAATTTGCAGACAGGATAAATATGTTCAATCTTCCTATGTCTTGCTAAGAAATGAATAGAAAATGTATGGAAATAGCCACAGCTTTATTGGCATATAGTTTAAGAAAACTGAACTAAGAGGGAGCACAGCTAAAGAGGTTGGGGGATGGGGAGATGGCTCAGTAGTTACGAGCATTTGGGACACAGTCCTGAGGACCAGGGTTCAGATCACAGCACCTGTGGGATAAGCCAGGCATCCCTCAAACGGCAGAAAGAGCCTGGATACCATCTCCCGGCCTTCCCATGCCTTTGAGTGCACACATGCATACATCCTCCCTCTGTCTCTCACACAAGCATAACTAAAACAAACAAAGAAAGCAACAGATAAAGTGGTTGATTCTGAAGAACCAGACGCAGGGGTAGATAGATGCAAGGGGAACAGCTAGCTGCCTTCTATTGTGATAGTTTATCACAGTGAAGACTGTTAAAATCGTGCATGCTGTACATTGATTAAGGTTTTTTAAACTCTCTCTCTCTTTCTCTCTCTCTCTCTCTCTCTCTCTCTCTCTCTCTCTCTCTCTCTCTCTTTCTCTTTCTCCTCCTCTTCCTCCTCCTCCTTCTTCAAATAGCAAAGAAGCAAGAGGAGATATTATTGAGCAACTATATTTTCCGCTATAGAAAGGACATCATCAGATGTACAGGCAGCACGGTAAAGACTCACTGTGGCTCATTTGTCTTGGTTTTCTGCTTTGTGTGATTTACAGTGTTGGGATTGTATGCCAGGCCTTGCCTATGCTAGGAGAATGCTGGAATTATGTCCTCAGGCCTTGGTTTTCTCAGAATTTTTCTGTGTAGTCAATCATTGACTTAAACTCATGAATCTCCTGCCCTAGCCTCCAGAGTGCTGGAATAAACGGATGCTCCCCCCAGAGCCCCCAGATCTTCCTTCTTTAAGTTAAAACATTAGTGCATGCAAATAGCATGATTTACTCCGTTTTCATGAAATCAACTGTTATTAAAGTTATCCTAACAATATCAGTGTTTAAAATTGTAGTCAATATATACTTGGAGGTAGAGAGAAGGGGGCGTGGTCTTTCACTACTGTGATATATACCCGAGAAACCCAACTTAATGAAGGAAAGGTTTGTTTGATCTCAGAGGTCCATGATTATCTGGCTTCTCCTGTTTCTGAGCTTTTAGCACGGAAGGTGCATGGCTGAGTAAAGCCTTTTATATCATGGCCACTAGAAGGCAAAGAAAGGTTATGGGAAGAAGGGGCTGGGCCCGGGCCACACCATTCAATAGCACATCCGCAGAAATCCATTTCCTCCAGCCGAGCCTCGCGTTCCACAGTCCCACCACCTCCAAACACTCTGCACAAAGCTGGAGTCCACCAGTGCACTGCGCTTGCTTACGGAGCCCCCTCATGACCTAGTCATCTCTGCAATGCCCTCCAAGACATACTCCAGTGTGAGGCTTACACATTTTCTGGGCAGTATAGCTCCCAATTCCATCAGATTATCAACCAGGATTAAGAAGGTGGGGCCTCTGGAACCAAATCAGGTACTATGGTAGAAAAAAAATGTTGAGCCATGAGGAGATCTAAGCACTCTCATTTATAGGATGGGGATTGGGCTGTGCTTTTTGAAGGTAAGTAGGCAGAGATTGATGGAGACAGAAAATCAGGACCCAGTAAAGAATATGTCAAAAAAGTAATCTATAGTTTCATTACAAACTTTTTATGGGGAATTGCTACTTGAACATGGGATTATCCTATTCTTTGATATATACAGATATCAAACATGATTTAGATATGCTGTGGGTATGAAGAAATGTGAAAAAGAGCATTACAAGGAAGTGTAATACACACGCAAGTGAACGCATGCGCACACATACACACATGGACACAGGCACACACTCAAGCACACAATGCACATTCCTTTTTCTTTTTTTTGTTTTTGTTTTTGTTTTTGTTTTTGTTTTCAAGACAGGGTTTCTCTGCATAGCCCTGGATGTCCTGGAACTCACTCTGGCTGGCCTCAAACTCAGAAATCTGCCTGCCTCTGCCTCCCAAGTTCTGGGATTAAAGGCGTGCGCCACCACCACCCGGCTCCTTTTTCTTAATAAGATACTCCTGCTGAGGACTATATGATGAATAAAGACCATGAAGTTGCTTTGTATCAGTACAATAATTAAGAACTCCATTGAGAATTCAGTAAGAAAAACTATTAAATAAATGATTCAGAACCAGGGTTAGTGAGATGGATCAGGTGGAGGAGAGCCTGTTTGAAATGTGCTGACTAGGCTCCATCCTTAACACTGCACGACCATCCTGGCGGCCTACAGTTGTAATGCTAGCACTTGGGAGGTGCAGATGGGAACATTAGAGGTCCAGAGTCATCCTCCACTACATAGCAATTCCTGAGGCCAGCCTGCACTACTTGACACCCTGTCACAAAAGCAAGTAAACAATCGCTAAATACATAACTAACTAAATACGCACGGAGTAAATATTTTCCCCTTCTAGTAATATTAATTTTCTTTTAAAATCTCAGTGAACCCCTTCACCTTCTCCCCATTTTGGTGAAGCATTCAAAGTTCAAAGCATATTCTACTCTGTGAAGTTTTGTTAGTGTCTAGCATATGTTGCCAGAGTCCACAAATAAGTTTTTAGTAAGCTACCTTCGGGATTTCCTGTGGGAATAGTGCCACGTTCAGCTGTGGCCCCAGAATGAGTGCAGAACCGGTTCTGGCTGTGGGCTGGGTCTCTTGCAGTTGCTCTGCTCTTTGAATCCTAGGAGATAACTGTGGCTTTTGTGTTTGGGCAGGCGAATCTGAAACGAGAAATAAAACATTTACGAGAACTTGAAAGTACAAAAACCAAAAAACATTTTGAAATTCTAAGGAACTTAGAAAATGAAATCTATGTAAACGACCAAAAGATGACCCGTCTCATCCTGGAGAATGAAAAATTAAGAGAAGTAAGTCCAATAAAGCCTCGTGTTTACCAACGGTTCTGATCGACACAGGGACCAGCAGTACGCATGGGAGAAAAGAGGAGAGTAACTCTTGCAAATGGACTTTTCCAGTCTTTCCTATCCCTGCAGACACCTGCACAGCTCCCCCTACAAGAGTACCACCAACTTCTAGCACTAGAGATCAGCTGGCCCAGATTCAGACAGTGCTCGTGAAGGATGACGCTGTCTGTATACATGCTTTTGTTCAACTTCGTGGCTCCGAGGTCCATCCTCGTGCAGTGGTGATTATGAACCGTCGTTCTGTGTAGCATCCCACCATATGACTATAGTACTTATTAAGACAGTGCTATTAGTGGGGTTTTGGAGAATTTCTTTTGGCTGTAAATAACCAATCCTGCTCCTAAGCCTGTTCAAGTATAATTGTTTTGATAGACAGACATATTTCTGTTGAGTATAGATCCTAACTGGACCTTCAAAGTCACTAAGTATTAATTACACTGAGTAAGACCATTACCAAAATTCTTTGGTCAAATTATATAAGCTTTTTTTTTTTTTTGTCAGATAGGGTTATCTCTCCCTAGAGCGGAGTTTTAGAAATAGCATCAAACACATGAGAAGGTAGAGTTTATATGGTTTTCTGTCAGACAGGACTATCTCTTGAAAGCAATGCTTTCAGAAGTTGGGGGATTTCCAGAGGAATTTTGGTCACATAGGAACACAGCTGAAAACATACTAAAATTATGTAGCAGAGCATTTTATTTTATCAGGGTTCAAGGTAGGAATCAAACTCCATAAGGTGAGAAGCATATCAAATTCCAGAAACAGGTTAAAGCAAGCTAACTTGAATTTAGCAGAATACAGACACGAACTTATTCTGACCTTAGAACAAAATGGTTTCCATCTCTGAGATGGAGTCAGGCTGACCCTCCCAGGGTGTGTGGGCATCCTCTGCACTAGTGCATAGTGCCAGGCTCAAAACGTGCACTGAATGCCCCTCTCACAAGCAGTGTGTGAGAACTCTGACAGTCACAAGCTCACCTGTGTCGATGTCACACTAAGGAATGAAAACACAGACTTCCTCTTAGATTAGTTTGGCCAAGAGCAAGCCCAAATCTGGATTCTCTACTTTTTCTCCAGTGTCTTCCGTCTGTCTGTAGCCTGTCTCTAGCCCGTCCATTGTGTGTCTGATATGTCCCTGTTGCCTGTCTGGTCTGTGGCTGGCCCATCTCTAACAGAAAACACAGTATGGGAAAGAGATGAAGAATTCTTTACAGAAATCTTCAAGAGAATTTTACAAGGAAAGAAGTTGCTTTGTTGACCCCAACTGACCCATAATAGCAGACAAAACCTCAAACAGATGTCATCAACCTATATCCACACATCACTTCTGATATTTATGAGATATTTATGGTTATTTTTAACCTGTTGGCTATTTTCAGAAAACAATTGCAATACACACATACATTCAAATATTATTCTAGGTCAAGGGCGTGGAAGAGTATATAACTTAAGATTAAAGCTATGAATTTACTCTGAGCTGTAAAAAGCTGATTGTGTGGAAAGTCTAAGGCACAATAAAGTTGCTTGCATTGCTCTCCTAAAAGTAGGTTAAACTTCTGCAGGCTGAGTGCCCGGGAGGACAGCAGATTAAGAATCTAGTTTTAAATGGTCTCAAGGCATATTACTAATATGGTGGCAAGATCTGCAAAAAGGTTCGTCTTCTTGGCATCAGGAGATACTTTCAGAAAATGTATCACCATACTCATCCAACTGTCTCTTTCAGTTCAGCCCTTCTGATGGATGTGTGCACTGGTGTCCCTTGACAATTAAAGAAATATCTAGTCATGCGCTGTTGGGCACTCGGATATCCTCATTTATAAAATTTGTGCTCAAGCTTTCTTTATCTGGTTAAAAAATTAAGTTGTCTGTACCATAAATTCCATAGCAAATGTTTATCCATTTAACACCTAAAGTTACAACCTCAATTTATGAACATTAATTTTAGGATTTATATCTCAAAAGAGTCAGGCTTCCCTGTTTATACTTAAGATTTACTCATGTTAATGTTTTAGAATGATGTGTTCAATAATTAAATCCATACTAACTTTAATGATGGGAACTGCTGAATCCAACACTTTTTATTAAAACGTCATTTCTATATATCATAATCCATGGCTAGACAGTATAATATCCCCTTGTTTGAAAGGTGTGAGTTAGAATCTGTCACTCATTGGATATACTGTCCTTGGTGTCTCACAGGGTGAATATTGCTTCTTTGTAAACTGAGAGATTAAAGGAAATGTATTTTTAATGACCTCCCCCCTACTGTAAAAACCTCGAATTTAGGGTCTGCATCAATGTTTCAAGAGTTGAGAGATTTAGTTTCATTCAATGCTCATAATAATTTCAAAAGTCAGATAATATACTATGTACCTTTTCAATAAGAAAAGACTCTGGTTTTGTTTGTTTCAAAAATTGTTAATAGCTACATGGGGGTTGGGGGAATCTTTCAGTAGGAGCGTGATAGGAGAAGTACCCTGGCCACTGACTTATCCAATGCCCTGAAGGAAACCCCTTCACCTCTCTGTGTGATTTATTTCTGTCTGTTAAATGCCAAGGGTTAGCCCACCAACCTCGCATGTTTGGAAGAGCTGTTTTCAGCAGCATAAGAGCTGATATTTTGCAGAAGGATGCATGCATCTGAAAAGCTTTGGCTGCCTCCGTAACCCTCATCCATGCAATACATCATGCTGCCAGCCTTTGACACAAACTTGGGAGGAATTTTATCCACCTATTGAAGTGTCCCGTTAGCCTCTTCTCATGGAGAGACAATATCTAACCTTCACTAAAAGGATGAGAATTTCTGCTGCTACATTTTTGCACAAAGAACACTTTTCTTGTGGATATGAAGCCTTCGGGCAGAAGATCTTACTGTGTCGAGTCCTATTCAAAACACCGTGTTTATTTATTTGGCTGCTGAAATAGTAAGAAAGTAGAACCCTTTGTCTCCTCTCTTGAATGGATGTAGTCACAGTAGAAAGTCGGTGGCATCATGAAGCATCATTGTGCATCGATGAATGATTGTATAGACATTTCTCTAACTCAGTGCACAGAAAGCAGGTACTGAGCAGTCATGTCTCTTTCCTTCCCAGTATCTTGCCTACCTGAAGAAACAAACCCAAGAATACAAGGCAAAGCAAGTACTAACCGTACAGGACTCAGGTGACCTCTCTTGGCAACTGATAGTTCAGCACTGTAAGTAATGTGTCACTCTTCCTATACAATTTTGTTCTTGTTCTAATCGGTTTTATTAATTTGCATATGATAAAATGCATCTATCTTAAGGTCAATGAATTTTGAGGACTATACATACTCTGGTGGCCACTGCCACCACAGCAAAGTGTAGAACATCCTCATTGTGGCACCTAACCATAGTTTTAAGCCTGAAATGCCCTTCGCAGGCTCCTGTTTTGAGTTTGTGGTCTTACTAGGAGGGTTGTAGAACCCTTGGGAGGTGAGACCCTGGCTGAACGTAGGTCCTTAGGGACAGGGCTAAAAAGGTCATACCCATCCCCAATTCCATTCCATCCCATATTCTCTGCTTCCCAAGCTACCAAGATACACAGGGATCTATCTCTACACACAATTCCATCCCCACGGACAGCTGCTCCATTGCGTCACAGCAACCCAAGAGCCCCCGAAGCTAGGGCCACATTGCCCTAGCAGAAGTTCCTTCTGTCAGGTATTTACCTGCCCCTTTCCAGTCGATATTTCATCCATCCTCCAGTCTCTGGAAGCCACCCATTTGACTTCTAACACTGATACTTAAACAAAAAGAAATGACACTGTATGCAAACTTCTCCTCTAGGCTTCTTTCACCCTAAAAATGAATTCTAATGATTCCTTCATGAAGCCAGATGTGGGTGCTCACACCTATAATCCCAACCCTTAGAAGGCTGAAACAGAGGGGTTGATGTGAGTTAAAAAACCAGTCTGGACTATAAAGTAAGCTTTGTGTCAGCCTGGACTAGAGTGGTAACCTGTCTCATAGCAACATCAAACTCTCTCTCTCTCTCTCTCTCTCTCTCTCTCACACACACACACACACACACACACACACACACACACACAGACACACACACAGAGACACACACACAAGCTTCACCTCTGTGCTTTCTTGAGCCCCAGGCTGCCCCCCCCCCCCCGGCGCAGTGTAACAGTATGGGTCACACACACATCATCTGTTCGGCAGTGGAAGGACATTTGCCTTGTTCTTCATGTATCACAAGTGAAGCAACTAGGAACATTCATTTCGAAGCATTTTTCTGGGTTTTTAAAAATGATTTCTTAGGTAATACTTAGAAATGGGATGGCTCGGCTGCACGGTTACTGTCTGGGTATCTTTTAAGAAACTGCTAGTTTGCCATCACTGTTCAAATTTCTCAACCAACTAGTGATGTGGAAGAGATCCCACTGCTCTAGGTCCTCACCAACACCTGAAAAATACAGGACATTAAAAGCATTAATGTCTTAGCATTTCTATTCCTGCACAAACATCATGACCAAGAAGCAAGTTGGGGAAGAAAGAGTTTATTCGGCTTACACTTCCAATTGCTGTTCATCATGAAAGGAAGTCAGAACTGGAACTCAAGCAGGTCAGGAAGCAGGAGCTGATGCAGAGGCTGTGGAGGAATGCTGCTTACTGGCTTGCTTGCTTGTCCTGGCTTGCTCAGCTGGCTTTCTTATAGAGCCCAAGAATACCAGCCCACAGATGGTACCACTCACAAGGGGTCCTCCTCCCTTGATCACTAATTGAGAAAATGCCTTACCACTGGATCTCATGGAGGCATTTTCTCAACTGAAACTCCTTTCTCTGTGATAACTCCAGCTTGTGTCAAGTTGACACACAAAACTAGCCAGTATAATTGACCCCTTGTCAACTTGACACACAAACACATCACCAATAAGTCTCGACC
>JAPYYD010005313.1:0-12250 GCA_028551405.1 Uromys caudimaculatus | reverse complement strand
AAGTTCTTGTCATACAGATCTTTCACTTGCTTGGTTAGAGTCACACCAAGATACTTTATATTGTTTGTAACAATTGTGAAGGGTGTCATTTCCCTGATTTCTTTCTCAGCCTGTTTATGACGTGACATTCTTTTTACATAACTTTTATTGTGCTTGTAGTTCAGTGGCTTCAAAACCAATCTTTTTCTGAAGCTTATTTGGAGTCTAAAATTTGGGTAGAGAAAAGCACAATATATGTGGGCTCATTAATAAATGCATCATTAAATAGCAGATGTCATGAGCTCCTGGTGAAAAGGTAGATTAAAGCAGAAACCAGCTATTTAGAAATCACAGACCTTGATTGAGAAATGAAATGCTTGGGTAAGTTCTTATGGGTTTTGAATCCTGTTGTGCCCCAGGTCATGCTAACAATGCTCTCTGCCACAAATATGTATATTACAAGAAGGGGTCTTCCTTGTTTCCTCCACTTATTCAAACTGTATAAGGATGGGTACATGTACATATGCAAGCCTCCCTTTAGTGAAAATGTGGCCTAGTGTTTACAACTAAGAAGTAATATCTAGGCTCCCAAAATATATTTTGAGCTATAAAACTAGTCCTTGAAAATCATAGCAAGAACTTTGATTATGGGATAGGAGGATAGAAAGGGAACATAGGGAGAGATGAAGTCTTATGAAAAAAAAACTGCTACTGCATAAGTTTCCTAAAATATAAAATGCACACATGTAAGGAGCTACATTGAATTGTCTTATAACAGGGCATCAATGCCCCTACTAGACATGACAGGATAAGAAGTAAAAATCCCAATACCATGAACAGATTATCTCTGTTGGAGCAAGGTCCCCTAGACCCCCAAATATTACAAGATTTTCCATTGCTGTTGGCTATGCTCCAGATCTTGGAAGTAAAATCCTATTGCTGAAGACACCACAAATTTGAGTCATAGAACATGGAGAAATTAAGCTGGTATTGATCTGTAAGCTTCGTCCTGTAGGTCAACTTTCATGGTGCTGGAAGTTTCTATGCGCAGGAGAATATTGATCATTAATCTTACCCAGCTACAAGTCCTTCAGGCTACACTAATGACCAGCTTAGCTGAGGTATTTCTACAGGCACAATAGTACAACACAAAGATAACCAATCACTTTCTAATTGCATTTAATGCCTGTTCCACATGTGGCCTCTTTTATTATCTATACAGAAGGAACAAGTTGTCGCCCATCTCATGATGTATCGTTTCCTTTGAACTGAACCTAGCACCAGGTAGTCATATTTCTAATCTTCTTTCGATTTTTCTAATGAATTCTTAATTAGGCTTCTCTTGGCTTCAAAGTAAAAGCACTCTTTCTGCTGGAGCAGTTGGACGGGACTGGGGAGAGCACCCTCATAGAGGCAAAAGGGAGGGAGGAGAAGGCAGATGGGATGGGGGATTGTGGAGGGGTAATCGGGAAGGGGGATATCATTTGAGATATAAATGACAGTAATGATTAATAAAGAAAAAGAAAGAAAGAAAGAATGGAAGGAAGGAAGGAAAAAAGAAAGGAAGGAAGGAAGGGAGGGAAGGAGGGAGGGAGGAAGGAAAGAAGAAAGAAAGAAGGGAAGAAAGAAAGAAGGAAGGAAGGAAGGAAGGAAGGAAGGAAGGAAGGAAGGAAGGAAGGAAAGAAAGAAAGAAAGAAAGAAAGAAAGAAAGAAAGAAAGAAAGAAAGAAAGAAAGAAAGAAGCACTCAGTATTAGAAAAGAAAGTTAAAAGAATCAATCTTTTGCTGAATGTGGGAGTGGTAGCATATGTCTTTAGTTTCAGCTAAACTACTAAGAAGTTGAGACAAAGGATCACTACAGGTCAAGAGCTAAAGGTCTAAAAAACACAGAGAAAGCCTATATTTTAAAAGAGTTATGTGTCCTATATTAATAAGAATTCTCCAGAGGAATAGTAAAACAGAATGAATGGACATTAAAGAAGAAATTGTAGGTTGATATTATGATTGTTTTTAATATCAAGTTGCCACAAGTTAGAATCATCTGAATAGGGTATCCTCAGCTTAACTGTCCTGATTGCCTTGATTGATGTGAGGAGGCTTATTCTAATTATTAGCCTTACCTTCTGGTAGCAGCTCAGATGAAAAGGGGCATGGCAGAAAGATCATCTTGACATCTTGCAGCTGAGTTCATCTGTGCTGTGGCTGTTGATAATTCCTTCCCTGCTATCAGAACCAGCTTTCATCAGGGACTCAGAATTAGTGGCCCTTTGGGAACCTTTCAGACTTTCAGTGCCAAGATGGGACTGATGAGCCATCAAGCCTTGTAGACTTAGCAGTTCCTGGTTGTTGGGGCTGCCCCTCACTGAGAGACAGACACTGTATGCCTATTTTGCTGAGGTACCAAGCCTCAAGTAACTACTGAGTTCTCAACTCTCAGTGTGCTATTGTTACTGTTTTAAAGCTGGCTTAATAAATCCAGATAGATTGATTGATAAATGATAGATAGATAGATAGATAGATAGATAGATAGATAGATAGATGATAGATCATTGATAGATAGATAATAAATGACAGATGATAGACTTATAATAGAGAGATAAATGCATAGATATGTGGTAGATGATAGATAGATAGATAGATAGATAGATAGATAGATAGATAGATAGATAATCGACTATAGACCTACAGGATTAGGATACAGACCTACAGGAGGCCTACATAATTTCTGAATTGGTCCACATTAGAAGCCTATTATAGATAAATATATAATAGATGCATAGATAGGTGGTTGATGGGGGGGCATATACAACCCATTGATTCTTATTCTTCTAGAAAACCATGACTCATACAATTGACTTGCATGGAATAGTCTTGGTAGTCCAGCAATGCTCTCTTCACACTGGAGAGCCTGAGAACTCAGTAGTTGCCCAGTACACGAAGCTGGAAGTCTCAGCAGTCCCAGTGTGGTACTGAAGGCCTACAGGATTTCTAGTTTTTGGTCCACACTGGAAGGCTAACAAAGCCAGGTTCTGATATTGGTGTAGAAATACAACAGCAGCAACAACAGAAAACAGGATAGGTGAACTCACAAGAAAGTATGATTGCAAACAAGTGAAAGACAAGAAAAGCTTTTCCCTTTGACCCCCTTAATCCTGTCTGTCATCTGAAGGTGCTGACTATATTCACAATATATCTTGCTAGTTCAGTTAGCCTGATCAAGAAAATTCTTCACCGGTCTCTCTAGGTCTCATTCATCTCTTAGTCAAGTCAGGATCCAGTCAGGTTGACAGCCAAGATGAACCAAACAGAAATGTGTTGAACATTTAGTCAAGATGTAAAACTAAGTGCTTCTGCAATTGTTCCGAAACTAAGAAGAAATATGTATGTGCATCCTACTCTGCTTTTTTTAAATGACAATTTTATGCATGTTACCTTGGCATAATTATTACCATAATAATACATCATTACCAAACGCTAGAAATAATCTTCAAATTTTAGAGACTTAAAACATTAGGCACTCTAGACTTTTTAAGAGCACATTTGACAATAAAAGAGAGGCAAGCTGCCTGGAACCAAGTGCCCTGAAATTCCTTTCCAACATCTTTAAACTCTCCATCCGAAGCTAGGAGCAGCGGCAGATTGGGAGGGCGTGCACTGCAGTGCACAGGTGCTTTCTTCTCTTGCTGTCCGATGATAGCCATTTTGCATTCCAGACACAACATGAAACTTCTCTCAGCTCCTAGGGTGCTGACTGTTTTAGCCTTTTATGGGCTTCTCTGTGACAGAATTCCATCTAGCCCTCTCTAAGTTAGAAAAGAGGTGCTTAAATTTTCAAAGTCTTGGACCAGAAGTAGCCCTCTGATGCTGCACAACAGTTGTTGGTTTGTATCACAATATACTTCAGAGGCTGGCTTTTCTCCCCAGAGTATTATTTTAATGTGACATGTTATGACAGAGAAGGAAAAAAAATCAGTGAAAAATGGAATTGTATGCAACTATGCTGTGTCTCTTTTTCATGTGATGAATGTAACTTTTTTATTGAAGGTTCAATTTTTATTCTAGGAGCTTTAGCTTTGTTAGAAAACACATCCCCATTAATTTCTGGCAAATCAAAATGGAAATTTCAGCTATGGATAACTTAGCCACTCTGAACAGTTTTTTTGAGATACACAGACTGCATCCAAAGCATACAAGAAGGCTAACATTAAAAAAATTATTCCATTCTAGGGAAAGAGGAATGTGTGGTTGGAGCAGAGGCAGCTGCAATGAGCAATGGAAGAGGTGCGGAGCTGGTGAGGGTGCATAAGGCAAGGGAGGAGAGAAGAGGTGGTGGGCCCCTAAGTATCTACAGAGCAGCTGACAAAGCTGGCTATAAGCACTAAGGCAGTGGGAGGTGCCAAAGAAAGATGGTTGCCCCCTGTAATGCTCATGCCTCCCAAGCTGTGCATATCAGACACCTGATTGATGAGAGTGGATGGCACTCTTCTGAAGACCTTGTAAGAGTTTGGACCCATCAGTTGTGCAGTGGCGATGCCTAAGACAAGACTAACCCTGGGGGAGTTTGAGGATGTAAGCATTGTGCTGCAGTAATCTAAGCATCCATTAAACTACTTTATATTGCCTGACAAGTGTTTGTCAGTGACACCATTCGCTAGAACATCACCTGCTCTAGGACTCTGCTGACTCCAGAGGCCTCGCCAGCAGGCTCCTAGGAGCTTCCTGAATACTATCTATTCCATAACCACAGATGCTCTCTGTACACTATCTGAAATTCTTGTATCTCTGGTCATTGTTGAGCCAGACACTGTAAAAAGTACCCTTTGGGCCCAGGGTCACTCACTGGGGAAAGCCTCAATTTGGGCTGAAGACTGAATATAGAATCCTCAGAGCTTGAGTGTATTCACAAATGAGCATAATACTTGGAACTATACAAGCCCTAACCTCCATGAACCCTAACTGGCAATAATCTCAGCAAATGATAGAGGCAGCTTATGCTCATAAAAGTATATCGAGGGCTTTAGGGTAGGCACCATGGCCATCACTATGATGAAAGACACAAGCCTCTACCTAACCATAAAGTAAGAAGAATGAGCCCACCTGTGGAAGAGTCAGCAATCCCCAATATGACAACTCCTCTCCCTCCAATGTGGGCCTCCCGTGTCCACAGGCCTGTCCTCGTTGTCCTTGTGGTTTATGGCATCGACCACTTTGTCATTGAGTTTTCAATGCTCCTGCTTTTATTGCAATGTGGAAGTGAAGTTTTTGGAAAGCAAGCCAGTATGCCACCTTGGGAGATGGCTAACGGCTACACCCAGAGCTCAGCCATTACTCATCTCAACATAAACAATATTTTCCAAAAGAGGATTGATCCTTTTTTTCAAGCACCTGACATTATTCCTGGCCAGAAATACTAGAGAGAAGACAAGTCCTGCAGGTGTGATGACTTCAGAGTCAGGGAGCAGGCAGCCAGGAACCATATCCAGCACCCCAACAACAGACTGCATTTCAAAGCCTTGAAGCTTACCCAGAGCTTCTTGGAGATCAGGAAACCAAACTGGAGTGAAGCCACCAACCTCTGAAAGTATTCACACACAAGAGCAAGCACAGCTTTTTAGCTGCTGAAGTGAATCCCAGGACTGATGCTCTAGAGACCGGGCTTTCTGAAGCATTACCATGTGGAAAACATAAATGGAGGGTCCCCTTACACCCCAAGGCATATGTGTTGTACATTTTTTGAACTACCTAGGTGCTGGGAAGGACCCACCCCTACTAGTAGGAAACATTTTTCTTTTCTTTGTACAGTCGCCTTTTGTTTAGGGGGTTGGTTAGCTGTATGCACAGCTGCAAATTGTCTCACGGTCTTTTTCTTAATGTGTCCTTAGCAGAGGCTTCACCCTGGTAGAAATCCTGAAAGTCTGTAGGGAGAAGAAAAGGAGAACAGATACCTTCCAAGATAGAAGCTTCACTTGAAAGAAGAAAATTAAAACTGATTTTTTTTCTTGTTTATACATTTATAAATGTATAATAGCTCTCAGTGTTTAGAAAAAATTAACTATTCTATTTTTATTCCAAGTATGCAAATTAATAAATTTGATCTTATCTAAATATTTGCCAATAATAAGGACTTCCAAGGACATAGCTACTCTTTTCATCTCTATTTATAAGCATACTGTGACGTACTTTCTTTGCAGACATGACTCACTACCAAAACCCACTGGGGCACTGAATAAGGATTCGGTGGTAACATAGTAACAGCAACACTGAGCCATCAGATAGTGATGTCTCCACTGTTCTCACATGCCCAGAAAAACTAGTCAACCTTGACTTTGATTAGAGAATCAAAGCATCTACATTCCCTGCCCTTAAGTGTGATGCTAGAGAGCATAGAGATATCGATGTAGCATCAGGCTGTATTGACCACTGTGTTTTAATTATTGCAGACCTAGAAACATGATTTACCAGTTTTGATAATCACTTGGCAGAATTTTTCATAATTTAGAAATGCACACCAAGAACCACAAGGGAGACATTTCCACATAGAGGTGCTGTAGGCTTGGCCTCCTCAAGACTAACCTGGGCTACTGCTTGCTGACTCAGGCACTATGACATGACAAGGCCTCCTGGGAGATCAGAAGCCCACAGTTCTCCAGGTGAGTATCCACCAGCCATTGCTGGGTATGTTTCAGTTCACTCCATAACTTTCCAAGAATTCTCCTCACACAGATTTAAAATCAGGGACTCTCAGATTAAAAGAAGGTGAAACTATCTGCATTTTACAATTTTCAATATAATATACCACTCCTGGTTAAATTTATTTCCTTTTATTAAACTTATTCCAAAAGCAATACTCTCTCTTCTGATTACGGTGTTGGATGTCAGGTAGTTTTCTTTGTCTCCAGTTTGGAAAGCTCCTTCTTAATATATAGAAATAGATCTTATTTTTGAACAAGTAAGTGCTATATGGACCACGCCATCCCCTATACCTCCCACCCTCCTTCCACTTGCCCCTCCCCCTCTCTGCTTAGTCCCCGGTGTCCCACTGGTCAGCTGGACTCCTACTTTCATGTCACATATACATGCATAATTTTATGTATCTATATAAAGTTTAAGAATCACAAATAAGAGAAGAGAAAACATACAATATTTATCTTTATGAGACTGACATAATTCATTTAACATGATTATGTCCAGTTGCATCCAATTTCTGGCAAATGACACGGCTTTGTTTACTTTATGGCTAGAAAAAAATTCTATTGTGTATACACACTACACTTGTCCAATCTCCTGTTGTTGGACACCTGTGTTGGTTTCGTAACGTAGCTGCTGTGAATGGTGCCACAATAAACAGTGATGATCTCTGTGATTGTTTAGCTTGGAGTCCGTTGGATAAACACACAGAAATGATACAGCTGCGTTGCAGAGTTAGTGGACAAGTTTACAACCCCTCCAGCACTGTAGAGGGCTCTCTTTTGGTTTTGGTTTTGTTTTGTTTTTCACATCCTCGCACCATTTATTGTGATTTGTTTTCTTAAAAACTGACATTCTGACTGGAGTAAGATGGAATCTTAATGTAGTTTTGTGTGGTATGGTTGTGTGTGTGTGTGTGTGTGTGTGTGTGTGTGTGTGTGTGTGCTGCATGAATGTGAGTGTGCATGTATGTGCACCCATACATGCACATGTAGAGGCTAGAACAGTATGCCAGGTGTCTTCTTCCAGTATTCTCTGTTTTGTTTGGTTTTGTTTGTTTGTTTGTGGTGTCTTGAGGGTTGGAGGCTTTGCTCATGTGTGTTAGGGCTTTTTTTGTTTGTTTTATTTGGCTTTGGTTTTGGTTTTGGTTTGCTTGAAACAGGGTCTCTCACTGAATTGTCAGCTTAAGCTTTCAGGATCTTCCTGTCTCTACCCCATGCCCAGTGCTGGGGTTATAGGTACACACAGACATTCTGGACCTTTTATGTTGGTGGATGGAGTGAAAACTCCAATCCTCGTTCTAGTAAAGCAAATGTTTGCCCACCCAGAAATCTCCTGGGGCCCTCTATGTAGTTTTGCCGAGCAGTGTTTCTGCTGAGTAGTGATGTTCTGAACATTTCACCTCAGTTTTTTGTCCATTTGTATTTCAGATTTTAAGAATTTTCTGTTCATTTTATTACCCCAGTTATAATTGACTGGGTTGTTTGATTCCTTGTTTAGTTTGTTGTTGCTGCTGCTGTTTTGAGGAATTTTTATTATATTCTATGTATTAATCTTGTGTCAGATATATGGCCGGCTAAGGTTTTCTCCCGTTCTGTAGCCCAGCTATCAATGATTTATTTCTGTGACAAGACACTACGACTATAGCAATTCTTATAAAAGAAAGCATTTAATTGGGACTTGCTTATACTTCAGAGGTTTAGTTCACTGTCATCATGGCAGGAAGCATGGAAGCATGCAGGCAGACATGGTGCTAGAGAGTAGCTAAGAGTTCCATATCTAGAACCAAAGGCAGAAGGCAGAGACAGACACTTGAGCATTTAAAACTCCTCAAACACACACACACACACACACACACACACACACACACACACACACACTCAAACACCTGTGACACATTTCCTCCAACAAGGCTATATCTCCAAATCCCTGTCAAGTGCTACCACTCACTAATGACCAAGCATTCAAGTATATGAGCCTATGGGGGCCATTCCTATTCAAACCACCACGCCATCTCTTCATTCCATTAACTGTATCTTTTTCTGTACAGAGGTTTTTAACTACAATAAGTTCCATTTGTCAGCTGGTGCCCTAATTTCCTGAGCATCAGGAGTCTATTAAGAAAAGGCCTTGTGGAAAAAATCTGTCTTGGAGTGGTTTTCCTTCTAACCTCAGAGTTTTGCATATATTGAACCATCTCTGTATATCTGGAATGAAGTCAACTTGATAATAGTGAATGATCTTTTTGGTATGTACTTAAATTTGGATTACAAGTATTTTTTAAAAAAAATTTTACATCTACATTCATCATGGAGATTGTTCTACAATTTTCTTTTCTGTTGTCTTTCTCTAGTTTGGGTATCACTGTCATGCTGGCTTGATAAAAGGAGTTTGGTTGTGAGGCAGTAGTCTGTGGCAGGCAATCTGTCACCCAGTTGAGCACAGGCTGAAAATTCTGGGAGACCAAATGGAATATCCATGAGGGTCCAGACTATGTTTTTAGCCAATGCTCCCAGAAGACTCTTGTTAAAAACAGCTACAGCTTTCACAACCCCTAAATAGAGAGAGGCTTGGCATGTGAGATTTGTCACGTAGAAAGCAACTCTGAGTCCTCCCACAAGCAAATGAGGCACTTCAAAGCCCCCAGACCAAACCAATGAGAAGTATCGGTTGCCAAACTCCTGACCCCTCCCAAACAGTATATCAGATTGTCCTGACCTGTGTACTCCCACTATCTGCCTGCCCTGCCCGCTTCCGCCCACGCCCACTGCCCACCATCGAGAAGGAATAAAGGTACGAAAACTACTCCAGTGTCTGTCCTTAAGAGCTGAAACACTTTCGGCCCAGGAAGAGATCCTCTCCGGGCTGAGCGCTGGGGCATGCGCCAACAGCAGCTGCAGGTCTCTCAGGGATCGCATTGTGACCAGGACCTGGCTCGGAGCAGGAGAGCAGCCGAGGCGGCTGGCACTCCCATCCCCGCTCGCACTCCCTCCCCCTGCCGCAGCCCAACAAGTGGTACAACCAATATGGGGCTCGAACGGCCACCTGACTACACTGAAAGGATACCGAGGAAGGGTAAGTCCCCCAAAATCAGTCCTGTCCTTTCCTGTTGTGCTTTCGGCCGGCACCGTAGCATGAATTTAGATAAGCTGAAGGGACAATTGAAACCTTCTGGCCAGAGCTACTCTCTGGTGTTGGCTGAAGGTCCCTCTAGCCTCTGCCCAAATTCCGATGGCCCAAATGGGCATTGGCAAAGGCTAACTGTCTAACTTCTCTTAAAAACAAGAAAAACTGGTAACGCAGCAACCAATTAAAAGCCAAAGGGCGGTTGCCAGATCTCAAATCTTCGGAAAGCCTTAGCGTTTTGGGCCTCTGTGGAATCCCCCAAAGCCAATAGGCCAAGGGAATGTTCCCATTGGACAAAGCGTTTTTCCTCTTTTCTATCATGGGCAGCTCACAATCACACAAAAAAATCTCCCCAGGCCAAGGAAATTTGTGCCCTTCTAAAATCCCATGGAATAAAAGTAGCCAAAAAACAAGCCTCCTGGTTTGGGGAAGAAGTCCTTAAGATAGCACCAAGCATGGCCAATGATAACATTTATAGCCCCGACTCATGGGCCCAAGTAGCTTCTCTCATCAAAAACAGAAATACCCAAGAAGGAAAAACACCCTCCTGTGATTTTCTGCCAATCTTAGCTGCGATTCAGCAATGCATAGGTCCGTCATGTAAAGTAGGACAGGCTGATAGCAACACAGCTCCTGAGCCTCCTCAATCAGATGAACCCAAGAATCAGTGACATAAGATCCACCCTATCTCAGATCTTGCAGCCCTTACCCAACTGATAAGGGAAATAAAATTACCCACCCCTCCCCCTTATGCCCTGGAGGAAACAATAAACAAACCTTCTGCTCCTCCAGGCCCTCCCTCTCCCACTCAAGGGCAAAGCTCCATTAATAAAACAAAGGAGCTTCTGCCTGCCTCTCCTCCTACAGCTCCTCCCCCCATCCGACCTGAGAGAGATTTCCCTCCTCCCCCTTCTACCACCCAACAGCTTTTTAATGTCTGAGAATCTCTTGCAAAAACTAACCCTGCCTCCCATGCTACTCAGCAGTCTGATACAGAGCTAGAAATACATAATGCTCAAGCATTCCCAGTTAATATCAACCCCAGTCGAGCAATGGAGTCAAACCACTCCATTGGTACCCACTCCAAGCCTCAGACTTAAAAGAACTCAGGCAGGCAGTGAAGAAAGAGGGCATCCATGCACCCTGGACAAAATCTCTCCTACAAAGCCATGTTGCCAACTGAAATACTTCCCCAAGATTGGAGGGATATTTGCCGTTCCTCCCTTCCTGGCCCAATGTTTTTGGAGTGGGAAGCCTTATTTAGAGATGAATGCCATCAACAAGTCAGGCAAAATCAGGACAGAGGCGACACCCCATGGGGTTTTAATGAACTCTTTGACCAGGAAGAGTTTTCTACTGGAGCTAGGCTGACTAATCAGCCTGCAGGTTATTACAAGCAAGTTAAATTATGCATGATACAGGCATGGGACAGACTGACCCCATCCTCAGGGTCACAAGATCCTGCCTCCTCCCTGCTCTCTCTCCATCAAAAGCCGGGAGAACCTTTATCTGATTTTATTCTTAGAACTAAAATGAGCCTAGAAAGAAAAATTCCTAACCCCGCAGCCAGAGAACTCCTTCTTAAAACAATTGTATGGGAAGGCATGACTTCTGAATTCAGGCTGGCTTACCAGGGTCTCTGGGAGGAGCATCACGATAGGTGGATTGTGGCTACTCGAAATATAGGGACAGTGTCACACCAGATAACATCTATGACTCAGACATTTGTAGCAGCAGGAAAAACAGAAGGAATCTGTTTCAATTGTGGAGAGGCAGGGCATTGGAGGAATGAATGCCCACAGAACCCCCCCCCCCAATAGACTCTAACCCCCCTAAGTATATCTGTCTCTGCTGCAGAAAAGGTTTCCACTGGAGGAAACACTGTACTGCTATATGTGGCGAGCCTCAGAACCAGCGCCCCAAGATGGCGCGGATTTCCTGTGCTTATGTGGTAAACAACTATTATGGGATGCTAGTTGCTACCCAGCAACCTATGATTTGCTGCCACGTCTCTTGTTGTGATTGGTTGGCTTAATGATATATAAGCTCTGGCTTGGGGGATTTGAGAGGAGATTGGAATCCTGTAAACGCCTGAGTAAACTGCTCTGTGAAGATCTCCGAGTGTTGTGTCATCCTTGCTGGTCGGGGGTCGCGACAAGTGGTGGCCCGTACAGGGAACCCTCCGAAGGCGAGATCAGAACACATTGCAGTCAGGGGAGTGCTCGGTAAGTTACCGGTAAGTGGTACGATAAAGTCCACAGTAGGCGGCTAGAGGTTCACTCGCAGGGAGTGACTATAAAGCTTGCAGACTTGCAACTAGTTTCGTTTTGTTTCATTTTGTTTCATTTTGTTAGGATGGGAGCCTCTCCATCACATCCAATTTTTTTTGCCCTTCAGGAGCTTCTGCTATCAAAAGAGCTAAAGCTAAAGAAGAGCACTCTTGAGAGATTTTTGAATGA
>JAPYYD010005312.1:0-12251 GCA_028551405.1 Uromys caudimaculatus | reverse complement strand
ATTACAGAGCTAAACCCGTAAATAATCGCCAGCTTTGTGATATAAAGCTGGTAGTAAAAGCCACAGAAAGTTTATTCTTCATTGATTTTTCAAATTTATAAAACAGTTTTGGGGCTGGACAGATAGCTCTGTAGTTAATAACACTGTGATCTTAGAATGACAAGCCACCTGTTTCAACATGGAAAGTCTAATCTTTGTAAAGTAATATATTCCTAAGTACTCTTCTCAGAAGCATGTGACCCAAGGTGTAATAATGACAAATTGGTCACCCAACAAGAAGTCCCAAAACAACTTGGAAGGGACTTCAGCAAACTATATGTCATAATCTAAGGCAAAGGCTACTTCTAGACTCTTAATCTTGGTTTCCCTCTGGAGACAGAATCCTTTGACTATCCTAGAGCCATTTTAAAACTGGAAACACTGGAAGAAGATATGCTTAAAATGTAAATTAATCTGTTAAATCACAAAAGAATATGAACATCAGCCAACACGGAAAAGTATACCAGAAAATAAAGTAAGGAAAGTAGTGATTGTCCCACTTTGGACCACTACCTCTTTTTGGCTCCGCTAGCTTTAGCGATTTTTGATTTTCTTATCTTTGGATGGAAGCATTGGAACTAAAGGACTGAGAAGTTACACTGGAGTGTGAGAAAAAAGAGAGCAAACCAATGGGAGCAATGCTGTGCGGCAAACAGGGTTTACTACACTACACTGTGGTAAAAGCAGTATTGTAAAACTGTTTTAAAAAATATGCCAACAAATTATTGACAGTTGCTCTATTCAATACTACTAACTCCCTTCTGTAAGAGAAAATTCCAAAAGTAGATTTCCAAGTAGCTCAAAATAAATCAAATTATTATACTACCATCTATAGTATTCTGCCATTCAAAATAGTATGTCTAGTTTTCTAATGACACCATAAGTACACTTGGGGAAAATCACTAAAAGAATCAACAGACATGCAAATCACATGACATTTCACAAAAGTAAATATAGCTATTTTGTTTTGCTATAGGGTGTGTGTGTGTGTGTGTGTGTGTGTGTGTGTGTAAAAGGCCCTCCTAAACCTTTTTAAAAGTCTTAGACCTGAAACAAACCCTGCATATCCCTCAGTAAAATAATAATAATAATAATAATAATAATAATAATAATAATAATAATAATAAAATAAAGTAAATTTCTGCACAATGGGCCCAAGACTCACACACAGTTCAGACTCTGAAAGGATTTACCTTGTTTATAAGTGCCAATATCATATAACTTCAATTATTTTTATTTGTTGTATATGAATCATTTTATTAGAGTATAAAATAAACCATGTGCAAAGCTTATATTTAGTGTATACTTAAACTATAAAAAAGAAAACTAACCATTTTTATCTGGAAATCTCGATCGGGCAGAAAGCAGTATCTACCTGTGTCTTGATGTTCTAATTCTCCTATTCTTCTTGCACTGCACTTTATTTAATCTCCTAATTATCTACTAAATTTTTTGTGGTTACAAAGTGAATTAAGCATTCAAAAGACCAGCGTTTGAGAGTAAGGAATTAACTACACTTTTGAATGAATTTTTTTCATTGCTTTTCATAATTCTTAATTTTTAAATCATGCATCAAAATTATTTTTGCCAAGTGTAAATATCCATACTTCTCTGACTATTGAACCGCCAACAAGTAAGCATAAGAAAGTGCTGTACGGCCTTTAGTAACACATCTTGGCTTTCAAGATCCCAGTTCTAAAGCAATTTTCCCAGGAAAGCTGAGCAATCTTTTTCTCTTATAAGAAAAGTGAAATCTAAGAGTTATAGATAGAAAAGAAGTAGACCAGTTTTATTTTCAGTCTGACACTCATAAAAAATAGAATCCTCTGTGTTTCTTTTTTGCCACCTGAGACCATGGTGCCCATCAAAAAGCCAAAGCCCAGGCAAGGGAGGAGTCAGGGCACATCTTAAAAAGAGGATATGTTTTGCATGACTGAAAAATGCTCAGGCTTCCAGATCAAGTCCACTTTAATTGGTCTTTTGCAAATTTACAAAGTTAGAGAATCACTCTAATATGGATTCACTATTCTCATACTAGGGGCTATTTTTGAAAGCACATAGTATTTTCCTGAGTTCTGTGAAACACAAAAGACATAAACTTTTCTTACTACATAAAGTTTCTCTTGTTTCAAAAAGTTTGGGAGGGTGTGGGTATGAGGCGAGGTGTCTGTATACATTTGTGTTTGTGTCTGGGTTTCTACCTTTAACATTCAATTCTTCCATGAATTCGCCATCCTATTTGTGACAGGGTCCTTCGATGAACCCAAACCTCACCAATTATCTAGACTAGGATCTGTCTATCTCTATCTCCACAGCACTGGAGTTACAGATGCACAGCTCCACTCCTTTCTTTATATGTGGAAGCTAGAGATCTAGACATGAGTATTCATGCTTGTGGAGCAAGCAGTTTCCCACTAAGCCATCTTCCTTGCCTTTTTCTCTTCCTAAGCCATCTTCCCTTCCTTTTTCTCTTTGGCATTTCTGTCAATACTAAGTCCTTCCCTGGCATATTTAAGAAACTCAGAGAGAGAGGTGGGATGAACCCATTTCATTGTGAGTGATATCAACCCAGGGCTGGTGGTCTTGATTTTTAAGAGCGAGCCAGAAAGCAGCACTCCTTTAAGGCTCTGCATTCACTCTTGTCTCCAAATCCTTGCCCTGCTTGAGTTCCTGACCTGACTGCCTTTGATAATGAACTGTAATATGGAAGCATAAGACAAATAACACTTTCTTCCCCAGGTATCTTTGGTCATGGTGTTTCATCATAAAAATAGTTATATGTAACCTTAATTTTTTCAAATATGTTTTTCTTTTTGTATTAAACTAATAAAATCAATTTTAAAATGTATAACTCAATATTGATATTTTTAAGTCATCAAAATAATTTATAATAGTTAAATGCCTCTTAAATATACATGATATCTTCTGAAGCTAAACGTAATATGCACTCAACCAGTTTTTAAAATCTATTTGGAACATTAAACATGATAGAAGTAGAAAAAAAAAATCTCGTATGAAGTCCTCTATGAAAGGAAATTGTGACAAGTTCCTGATCCATCTCCAAGGGAGAATACGCAGCATAACTGTGGCTTCATAGAATGAATTGGGTAGTGTTCCTTCTGTTTCTAATTTGTGGAATATTTTGAAGAGTAGTGGTAATAGGTCTTCTTTGAAGGTCTGATAGAATTCTCCACTAAACTTATCTGGTTCTGGGCTTTTTTTGGTTGGGTGAATTTTAATGACTGTTTCTATTTCTTTAGGGGTTATGGGACTGTTTATATGGTTTATCTGATCCTGATTTAACTTTGGCATTTGGTATCTGTCTAGAAAATTGTCCATTTCATCCAGATTTTGCAGTTTTGTTGAATACAGGCTTTTGTAGTAGGATCTGATGATTTTTGAATTTCCTCAGTTTCTGTTGTTGTATCTCCCTTTTCATTTTTGATTTTGTTAATTTGGATACTGTTTCTGTGCCCTCTGGTTAGTCTGGCTAAGGGTTTATCTATTTTGTTGAATTTCTCAAAGAACCAGCTCCTGGTTTGGTTGATTGTTTGTATAGTTCTTTTTGTTTCTACTTGGTTGATTTCAGTCCTGAGTTTGATTATTTCCTGCCGTCTACTTCTCTTGGGTGTATTTGCTTCTTTCAGGTGTGCTGTTAAGCTTCTCTCCAGTTTCTTTTGGGGGACACTCAGAGCTATGAGTTTTCCTCTTACCACTGATTTCATTGTGTGCCATAAGTTTGAGTATGTTGTGCCTTCATTTTCATTAAATTCTAAAGTCTCTCATTTCTTTATTTCTTCCTTTACCAAGTTATCACTGAGTATGGTGTTGTTCAGCTTCCATGTGTATGTGGGCTTTCTGTTACTTTTGTTGCTATTGAAGACCACCCTTCCTCCATGGTGATCTGATAGGAGGCATTGGATTATTTCAATCTTCTTGTATCTGTTAAGGACTGTTTTGTGACTGATGATATGGTCAATTTTGGAGAAGGTACCATGAGGGGCTGAGAAGAAAGCACATTCTTTTGTTTTAGGATGAAATGTTCTATAGATATCTGTTAAATCCATTTGATCCATAACTTCTGTTAGTTTCAATGTATCTCTGTTAAGTTTGTGTTTTCATGATCTACCTATCCATTGATGAGTGTAGGGTGTTGAAGTCTCCCACTATTATTGTGTTAGGTGCAATGTGTGCCTTGAGCTTTAGTAAAGTTTCTTTTATGAATGTGGGTCCCCTTGCATTTAGAGCATAGATGTTAAGAACTGAGAGTTCTTCTTGGTAAACTTTTCCTTTGATGAGTAGGAAGTGTCCTTCCTTATCTTTTTTGATGACTTTTGGGTGAAAGTCGATTTTATCCGATATTAGAATGGCTACTCCAGCCTGTTTCTTGGGACCATTTGCCTGGAAACTTGTTTTCCAGCGCTTTACTCTGAGGTAGTGTTTGTCTTTAACACAGAGGTGTGTTCAAAAACCAGTAACGTGGCATTGGCATCCTTAACTCCTTCAGTAATGATGTAAGGCTGGTGGACCTTAGTGAAGACTCCCATTCAGATTTTACTACTTTAATAAAACAACTTTAGTACATTTACAGTAGTACTTTATTTTGAAGTGCAGAAATTAAACTGCCCTTGTCAAAATAAATAAAGCAAGTACATCTTAGCAACCATATTCCTGATTTTATAATGCTGCTTTCTAATATTCATTGCACAATTACGCTATCTCCAAGAGATCCTCGGGTCATTAGTGTGAATTAGTACAGTATTAAGTGTGAAATGACAAATACTTTGAAGAACTTTAAAAGAAATGCACTCATAGGAACAGATTAATGGAAGGAATTTATTTCATTCTACATTTACAGCTCCCTCAATGAAGCAGATGGGCCACAAATATGCATTTCCTAAGTGGTCATTTTTAGTTGCAAAACTGTTAACACAGCAATATTCTGGGTCCATTTCTCCAACATAAACTCACAAATGAAGCTGGCATTCTGTACTGGAAAGAATCCTGAAATCAAGTAGCACCAGATACAAACCATGCCCCTCTCTGAGCAAGTCTAGTTGATTCTTGTGCCTCAAGAATGCTTCCATTGTCCTAAATGGCGCCTTGTGTACTATATATACCACCAAGTCATGAACATCTACCGTTGCAGTAGTTAGTCACTGTTGAATTCATATTTCATTTTTACATATCAACAGGATAATCTAGCCTCCATTTCACAGGCAAAAAATGCTGCAGCTTTTCCAACTAAAAGAAGTTGCTGCTGCACAGCATTCTGCTAAGGTGTCAGCATCACCTTCATCCTGCTTGTCTTCCTCGCTTTAGTGTTAGGTAAGAAAATGATAACATCATTATTCCAGAGACTTTATATGGCAGAAGGGCAGCCACAGGAGACAAGACCCTCAAGAGCTTTCTATTTTGTGTTCTATCTAATGCAGTCTTCTTCCAAAACCAAGTCAATCTTTTGCCCAATATTTGAAAATAATATTCTTAAAGACATATCTTATTTCAAATTCTGTGTACACTTGGTGTCTGTAAGTATCTGCAGGTGCCTGCAGAGGCCAGAAGAGGGAACTGGATTCCTGAGGACATGGAATTTACAGGCAGCTATGAGCTGCCCAACATGGATACTAGAAACCAAAGTTCAGTCTTCTCCAAAAGCAATAAGTGCTCTTAACTGATGAGCCATCACTTCAGACCAATATCATAAGTATAAAATCAATGCATTAAAAATTATCTGCTTTCATAATAACATCAGCATATTTTATAAAATATATAAAGTATAAAAATGAAATTTTAATACTTTTATAACTTCTCTAGGTTATTCTTTAGGAATAAAGGTTTCTAGAAAGAATCTGAGTTAATATTACATATGCTATCATTAACTCTTAGAGAACAATATTGATAACTTTTTTTGAAAGTGCTTATTATTCTCCAAAACAACCCATGTTAAGCAAAACTTTACTAGATTATTAATGTATCACTTTAACTAAAGTTACAGTATTTGGAATTATACACCACAATTAATTGAATGTTGCAGCTATCCTTCAATTAATCACCATGTGAAACTATTGCTACCTAAAATAAGAGAGGAGTTATACAACTAAAGCTAGTTTACAATGAAATTGATTACACACATGCACACACACACACACACATATAAAATTTCAAGTTCCTCTTTTATGCATGTTTAGAGGACACTTTATCTCATCTTCAAGCATATTTCCAGACCATTTTGTGAGAACTGAAGAACTTCCAAAACCACATCTCATATTGCTTAGGTACCAGCTAATAGATCATCCCTGGTACATGACCTTCCTGATGAGTTAAACAACTTTTGCCAGTTCTTCTTCTGTAATAACTCAATTTATCCTGTCTTCCTCAAGATTTCTAATTGTACAGTAGTTGGTTACTGTGCATGTTTGTTCTTCCTTCCATTTTGTGAATTTTTTGAGGTCAAAAATAATGCTTGTGATAAACTGAGCACCCGAGGAGAGATTCAGAAAGAGTCTAAAATAAGTGAACAATGAGGAGAAACTATCAAACATCTAAAACCTGATGACTAAGAATCAATTCACAGGAGAGATTTTCTACAAGGCTGGTGTAGAAACAGAATCCACAAGACACTGATATGCAAAACATCTGAATTACTCCTCTGTAGAAGGAAGGAAATGGAGATAAGTTAATATCAATCATGTCCAACAAAAGAAATTCTTTATCTTTTTCTTTACGTATTCAAATAAGTTAACTAATTCATACTAATAAACAGAAATCCTTAAATAAATAATTGATTGACCTTGGAAAACATTCTAAATTATCAAGAACATAGATCAAAATTAGTCCAGGATCCATTAAAGTGTCTGTTTGATTGAGTACATGTAACATTATTCGATGACAGTGGCAGCAAATCTTTCCTGGTAAATCTCTATGAAATAAAACATGATATACAAAAGCCCTTTTGCATATTTTTCATAAATCACTTACTTTTAAAGATAAACTGTTTTATTCATTGATTTATTTTCAGTTAAAAGATACACAATTTAAACCTTTGACAAGAAAAATTTGGTGACAATGTCTTACAAATTTTAGAAAAGTTGACAAATTCATGCCTTAGACCAAATGTTGACTGTATTTAAATGGACTCTTTATTTATACAGATAATGTCATTTTTATAGCTTACAATTTATACCATAAGTGAAGGTATAGGAAAAAAATCTTATATTTAGTCAGCTCAGATCACTGAACTCAGTAAAACAATATGGATGAAAACAGATTTCATAAATACAACATAAAAGTAATCTCAGATCTTGGATCCCTTGTTTAAAGGGATTAAATTGTCCCTCAAAAAGGAGGAAATGGTCTACATACTGAATAGATAAACCAGGGCTTTCTTAGGCTAAAAATAAAATCTACTTGGCAGTAAAACAAAAACTTATCATCTGGGCCCCACATCCATCATAGGAATTGCAATGAAATCCAGCTCCTCAGGCAGCCCTTCTTCACAACTTTATAAAATTGCTAGAGATCATATAATGGGAAAACCATTTTTTCTTTTTGTTGTTCTTTTTGTAATACAGTAAAATGGGGTACCTTCCATTCACCCATAGTCAGGACTCAGGACCAAATACTGACTCAAATTTCCTCATGGTTCACTGGGGATGTTCAGAGAAGCTGCAGCCATAGAAGATCAGAAAAGAACTCACTGAGGCAGTGTCACTGGAGGTGAGCATAGCAAATGCTTGTAAGAGGGCAGAAGCAGTAGCTTGTGACACAAAAGCTGAGACAGACAGTAGGACTAATATCTCTCCTGTGTGCTCTTCAAGTTATGTGACTTATCAAACCAAGTTCCCTAAAGCCAGATTCCTTATCTGAGTTTCAAATTGTTATCAAGGTTTTGGACAGTGAAAATAGAGACACCTTATGCATCAGAAGCATTAAGTGGTTTTTTTTGGGTTTTTTTGTTTTTTTGTTTGTTTGTTTTGTTTTAAGTAGAGTTAGTCAAGCATTGGAAGAAGTCTGGTGTGAAGTTCACACAAGTCATCACCATGAAACCATGCTCTTAGTGTGAAATGCTTATGGGTCACTAGGGGTCAGTATTAGAAGCTCACAGGGAAGTGTTATATCTACAAATAAATGAAAGCTCCCATTGACTCTGCCTAAATCTATTAAGGAATAGTTCTCTGGAGCCAGCCAAGAAGCTAGTGTGAATCTTTGCTCTCTCTGCCCAGCACCTGATTGGAACTGCCTTCAGAGATTAATAAATGCTGCTTCCTGCAGCCTTCTTAATCAAACATTAATGTCCTTGTTACAAGAGCACAATGGGAAAGCACAAAAGGAGGAGGATTCTGAGAACATGAAGCCTGTCTGCTTTCTGTACATTGTAAGGAGACCTGGGATGAAATTACCCAGCGTCAGTGGAAGTATGGCTTGGGTTTCATTATCTGTAATAATAGCACAGCAAGTATTGGCCACATCAGTAGCAATCATAATAGCGTCATTGGGTAGAAATAACTATTAGGACATAAGAATGTGTAAGACTCAGTACCTGGGTTCAAAGCACAGAGAAATTGTACATAAAGCAGGATTTGATTGTCTTTCTGGGAAACAGACTAGGAGGATTTTCCCCTTCCACAAAAGATATTTAGTAGAACTATAAATTTTAAGTTATTAGAAATTTAACAATCTTATTCAGGAGGAAAGCACAAAGTAAAGAATAAGGAAAGGAAAAACGAACAGAGAGAGAGGAATGGAGGGAGAAAGGGACACATTTCATGGACTTAAGTTTAAAGCTCTTGTTCTTTATTCTTCCTTATTCGGGCATTTCACAATCTTCATGCCCTACCTAGTGGGTGAAGGAGCACCAACTATGTGTGTACTTAATAGGGAAAGGTGATACTGAGAAGAAGAGCCATTTTAGTTGTCAGTGACTTGGAAGACAGAGATGAGTATCAGGTAAAACCATCGTTGACAGTTCAGCAAGTTCAGCAAATACACAAAGCACATGCCTAAGACAAAGCAAATGGCAGTGCAAACAAAATATATGGGCTAAAGCATCAAGATAAAAAGATTCTATAAACAAAACAAGGGCATGCTAGCTATGGACACCCAGAGCAGCGCTGTTGTAAAGCCTAAAACAATAAACAAGAGCTAGAGGCAGGAAGTTCCATCAATGGGATCACAAACAGTACCCACAAGATGAACAGAAAAGGATACAGTCGCTGATGCCAAAACTCAAGACTAGTACCGTGTCAGACAAAGTCATGTGAGATGAGAAAGCAAGCTCACTTCCCTCTTCCAGATAGCAAAACATCGCGGGAAACAGTTCAAAAAGTAGCTAGCACACCCAGTTCTTTGTGCCATAAGTCTACACACACACACACACCCCACACACACACCCCACACACGGTGGAAAAGCCATTAGTCAGAATAGTTACACTGAAAGTGTTCCTCAGGGAAACTTCAGAGGAAAACTAAAGACCTAAACAGTGGAAGCGGTTATCAAGCTCTGAATATGGGTGTAAGGAACTAAAGGATGCATTTACAATACAGATTAATCCAAATTAACAAGGGGTACAAGCATTTTCCACATGGACACTGTATGTCACAAACGTCCCTGTGACTGTATGTAAAACAGTGACATACTTAATATAAAAGTCACTTTGTTAACTCTGTATCCAAACAATTTCCAGGCAGGCTTCAGTAGGTCAATATCAGTACATTCAGTATCAGACAGTGTCTTATTTGTTTTAAGGGGTTCTGGACAAACTGATTTTTCCCGGTGTGCTGATACTTTTTCACAGAGTAAACAGATACAAATCCAATTTCAATGAATTAAAACACTTTCTTTATTGGAAAACATCCCAGTCACTCATCAATGGAGGGCCTTCAGGGCCCTTGCTCCTGTTTTGGTCACTGGCACTGCAGTTGGCCGATGCCACTCTTCCATGTAATGTTCCACTGCCTTCCATACTGGCTGGTTTTATGTGTCAACTTGACACAAGCTGGAGTTATCCCAGAGAGAGGAGCTTCAGGTGAGGAAATGCCTCCATGAGATCCAGCTGTAAGGCATTTTCTCAATTAGTGATGGGGGTGGCATTGTGGGTGGTGCCATCCCTGGGCTGGTAGTCTTGGGCTCTATAAGAGAGCAAGCTGAGCAAGCCAGGAGAAGCAAGCCAGTAAGGAACATCCTTCCATGGCCTCTGCATCAGCTCCTGCTTCCTGACCTGCTTGAGTTCCTGACTTTTTTGGGTGATGAACAGCAACGTGGAAGTATAAGCTGAATAAGCCCTTTCCTTCACACCTCAATTCTTGCTCATGATGTTTGTGCAGGAATAGAAACCCTGACTAAGACACCTTCTGAGTGGGAATCCAACCTCTCAGTGACGTGGAAGTTCTACAGAACTTCCGATTCATCAGTAAGACACTTTACAGAACAAATCTCAGACTACATTCTTCACAAACACTCTCTTTTTACAGTTTGATTACATTTATTTATTATGACTGTGTGCATTTGAAGGAAGAGGCACGTGAGTGTCACAGTGTTTCTTTGTCAGATAGCACTATTTTATGTTCATAGCAAATTTCTTCATAACAGCCAGAAACTGGAAACAACCTAGATGTTCCTCAACTGAAGAAAGAAGACAGAAAATGTGGTTTGTCTACACAATGGAATACTACTCATGCTATGAAAAACAAAGACATCATGAATTTTGCAGGTAAATAGATGGATTTTGAGAATATCATCCTGAGTTAGATAACCTAGTCCCAAAAGAGCATGCACAGTATGTATTAACTTATAAGTGGATATTAGCCATAAGGTTTCAATTTTTTTAATATGTCTGTAGCCAGTTCCTTTTTATTCTTCTGTCCTTTTAGAAAGAGGTGGGACCCAGATGAGAACAGCCTACCAGAATCCAAGGAACCTTCAGTTCTCCTTATCTTTTCTTGTCTATTTGACCTTGTTTCAAATGCTTGTTCTTCGCTATAGGACTCCCTCTCAGAGACTTAACTCATATACTAATGGTGCTTAATAATTTATTTATCAACTTTTAAATTGTCTGTATATCTCTGCAGTAGAATATAAGCTTCCTGATGTCAGGGATTTTTTTTGGTCACTTTTACATTCATGACTTTTTTCTAGAGTGAATGGGTGAATGCCCATATGAATCAGTCCTCTGGGGATGCAAAGACATGAATCTCCTCAGGAAGAGATAAATAATGCATGTTCATTCTATTTTATAAATGAAGTTTTAAGTTCATGTCCATAACTGTGAAATCAATGGAGAACTCCACAAACTGAGAAATGCCATTGGTTTTTGGTTTGTTGGTTGGTTGGTTGGTTGGTTGACTCAATACCACTTTTTAAATTAAATTTATTTATTCAATTTATATCCCAATAATAATCCCCCTCTGCTCCCAGTACTACTTTACACAGATCCTCCTGGCATTCCACCCTCCCCTTCTCCCTTTCCACCCTCTAGGTATCACCATCCCCCAGATACCACTTTTTGATAGTCAACACAATTTCCTAAGGTCCAAACAAATCAGTATCCTTCCTATACTTGAAGGATAAACAGACTGACAAAGAAATTAGGGAAATGACACCCTTCACAATAGTCACAAACAATATAAAGTATCTTGATGTGACTCTAACCAAGCAAGTGAAAGATCTGTATGACATCGAAGAAGACCTCAGAAGGTGGAAAGATCTCCCATGCTCATGGATTGGGAGGATTAATATAGTAAAAATGGCCATCCTGCCAAAAGCAATCTACAGATTCAATGCAATCCCCATCAAAATTCCAACTCAATTCTTCATAGATTTAGAAAGAGCAATTCTCAAATTCATTTGGAACCACAAAAAACCCAAGATAGCAAAAGCTATTCTCAACAACAAAAGAACTTCTGAGGGAATCAGCATTCCTGACCTCAAGCTATACTACAGAGCAGTAGTGATAAAAACTGCATGGTACTGGTAGTGACAGGCAGGCAGATCAATGGAATAGAATTGAAGACCCAGAAATGAACCCACACACTTATGGTCACTTGATTTTCGACAAAGGAGCTAAAACCATCCAGTGGAAAAAAGACAGCATTTTCAACAAATGGTGCTGGTTCAACTGGCAGTCTACATACAGAAGAATGCAAATTGATCCATTCCTAGCTCCCTGTACAAAGCTCAAGTCCAAGTGGATCAAGGACCTCCACATAAAACC
>JAPYYD010005311.1:0-12251 GCA_028551405.1 Uromys caudimaculatus | reverse complement strand
ACATCCTTAGTCATCAGGGAAATGCAAATCAAAACAACCCTGAGATTCCACCTCACACCAGTCAGAATGGCTAAGATCAAAGCTGAGGTGACAGCAGATGCTGGCGAAGATGTGGAGAAAGAGGAACACTCCTCCATTGCTGGTGGGATTGCAAGCTGATACACCAGTCTGGCGGACCCTCAGAAAAATGAACATAATACTACCTGAGGACCCAGCTATTCCACTCCTGGGCATATACCCAGAAGATGCTCCAACATGTAATAAAGACACATGCTCCACTATGTTCATAGCAGCCATCTTTATAGTCGCCAGAAGCTGGAAACAACCAGATGTCCCTCAACAGAGGAATGGATACAGAAAATGTGGTACATTCACACAATGGAGTACTACTCAGCTATTAAAAACAATGACTTCATGAAATTCGCAGACAAGTGGATGGAACTTGAAAATATCATCCTGAGTGAGGTAACTCAGTCACAAAAGAATTAGGGTTAGGGTTAGGGTTAGGGTTAGGGTTAGGGTTAGGGTTAGGGTTAGGGTTAGGGTTAGGGTTAGGGTTAGGGTTAGGGTTAGGGTTAGGTATGTATGGTATGTACTCACTGATAAGTCGTTATTAGCCCAAAAGTTCAGAATACCCAAGATTCACTTCACAGAAACCGTTGGGCTATGTGTGAGGTCCCAGATGGGGGAGTTTGAGAAGGGACTGAAGGAGATGAGGGAGTTTGCAGCCCCATGGAGTGAGCAACAGTGTCAACTGGCCTGACCTCCCGATGCTCCTAGAGACTGGATCACCTACCAAAGAATACACATGGAGGGATCCATGGTGTTGGCCACATATGTGGCAGAGGAGGGCCTTGTTGGCCCTCGTCCTGAGGAGAGGCCCTCGGTCCTGAGCGTGTTAGATGCCTCAGTAAAGGGGAATGTCAAGGAGGGAAGATGAGAGTGGGTGGTTTGGTGGGGGTGCGGAGCACCCTCAAGGAGGTGTGGGTAGGGTGTAGGGGATGGGGGCTGCCAAGGGAACATCTGGAAAGGGGGAAACATTTAAAATGTAAATAAAGTATCAAAAAACAATAAATAAATAAAGTCAGTGCTTGTTTTTCGAGAAAAACAAAGAAAGAAAGAAAGAAAGAGAGAGAGAGAGAGAGAAAGAAAGAAAGAAAGAAAGAAAGAAAGAAAGAAAGAAAGAAAGAAAGAAAGAAAGAAAGAAAGAAAGAAAGAAAAGAAAATGGAGTAGGGCTTTCCTTTGTGTGAAGAAGGAATCTTTGGAGACCTGAGGTCCTTTTTGTTTTTCCTTATTTTTATGTATATTAGTGTTTTGCCTGCGTGTGTCTCTGTGCACCAAGAGCATGCAGTGGTCACAGAGGTCAGGAGAGAAAAGTATATGTAAAGAACATTGGATCCCCCTGAAACTAGAGCTACAATTGTTAGCTGTCACATAGGCACTGGGATTTGAACCCATGTCTTCTGGAATTGCAGAGTAAGAGTTCTTAACCACTAAGCCATCTCTTCAGCTCTCTATGGCCTCTTTAAAGAACTGAGTGTATACCATCTGAAATCTTACCTCTGTACTCACAGATTAGTGAAGCTCTCAGGCCTTATCAGAAAAGATTCTTTGTGCAGTGGATGATCATTTCAAAAGGCATTCTTAATAGTCAAAGTTCAGAGAATAAGTGTCAGCCACAAATGGGATATCTGTATCAATCCACTCTACTCAAGCTCAGGGCTCAGGGACCAGTGTGGACAATGGGGCAGAGAGACTGAAACAACCAGAGGTCAGAAAGACTGAGCAAAACAGTCTAGCCTGGACATAATAAAACTGCTACCCTCATGAGCTCACAGCAGCTGCAATTACCTCAACAAGCCCTGGACAAGATCAAGACAGTCCATATCACAGCACAGAGGGGCCAAGCAATCAAGAATCCCTACCCTGTAGTTGAGTAGCTGTTGACAGGTAATGGCTTCTGGGGGAAAAGAGCCAGTTTTTTTGTTTTTTGTTTTTTGTTTTTTTAACAGTATGACCCTTGGTAGGATTGACCACAATCCAACAGACGGCTTCACATAACGAGTACCCGGGTAATATAAATTGGATCTGGTAGGTTATTTAAAGTTTCTTTTAAAGGAGAGAGCATGATCTTGGGAAGGGGGGGTTCAAGGGTAGATCTGAGAGGAGTTATGGGGAGAAGTTGGAGTGAATGTAACCTAATACATTGTATACATGTATAAAATTTTCAATATTTAATAAATATTATATTTAAAAGAAAATAAGTTGGATAGCAGCAATAGATATAATAATTTTCACTCAGCAGTTGCTCATTTAATAAAATTAGCACAGAGGAAAAGAAAAGGATTCCTTTATTTGCATCTGGACTCCTAAGCACTCTAGTAACTAGCACTCCTCAGTATACCAGGAAGACTTATGGATATTTTTCCCCAAACCCAGGACTCACAGCAGGGTAGCAGGTGACTGGGATACAACTCTGTGATCACCCAGGCTGCAGGAGGCCAGCCATATTGGACTCATAGACCCACAAGGACCAGTTTCAGAGAACTGTTCAATAACCTTGGGCTTCACAATGCATGAGGCTTTGGGAAGCTTGAGGCGTGTTAATTACAGTGGGAAGAAAACAGAAAGGTGTGGTGAGATCTTTCAACCTTATTTCCTCAGACTGACATCTAGGAAGCAGAGTTTACCTCAAGAACAAAGAGTTTTGACACAAGTTCTCCTTATGAAATCTAAGTGTTGGAGGGGAAACCGAAATTTTCTCTTGGCTGTTGAGAGTTTTAGTATTACGATCAATTTCCTTTCCTCTTCCGTCTAAGCTTTCCTTGAGGAGTACAATATCTATTTCTTATTTATTATGGCTAATATAATAGGATCAAAAAGGAGGGATTTTGCTGGGTTAGCCAAAACACTTTCCAATATCTTTTAAGCCAGAATTACTCTGAACCCAATTTGTTTCATAGTCAATTACCCAAAGATGTCACTGAGAAATCAAGAAGAGAATCAGTAACACCAGCTTAGGGACAGGTGACCAAGCTGGATCTCACCTGTTCCATCCATTTGGCTTACAAACCTAGAACCCTTGCATACAAGGGTTGGACCTAGCCCCACCCCAACCCCCAACTCCCACCCTCCACACATAGTAGCAGATGTGCAGCTTAGTCCAGGTCTCCCAACATCTAGAGCAGGGGCTTATCCTGACTCCGCTGCCTGCCTGTGGATCCTGCTCCCCTAACTGTCCTGTCTTGTCTGGCCTCAGTGGGAGAGGATGTACCTAGTCCTGCAGTGACTTGAGGTGCCAGGGTGGGTTGGTACTCGGATGGATGGGAGATCTCTCCTTTCTCAGAGGTTAAGTGAGGGGGAACTGGGATGAGAAGGGATCTGTGATTAGATTGTAAAATGAATAAATTAATCAATTAATGGAAAACAAACAAAGCCAGGAACCCTATTCTAAAGCCTTCCAGCGGTTTGAGACCCACTGGAAACCTTCCTAATGCTGTGATCCTTTAATATTGCTCTGTATGGTGTGCTGACCACCAAGCATAAAATTATTTCATTGAGACTTCAGAACTGGAATTTTGATACTGTTATGAATCTGGTGTGAATATCTATCAGATATTGCATATATCATGCAGGAGATGTGACCCCCAAAGGGGTCACAATCAACGGGGTGAGGACTACCCCTTTACACTGTGCAAAGGGACATAACACTCTGACTTCTTCCAGATCCAGACCAAAGTTGGAATTCTTTTTTTACCACAGCCACATTTAAACTACACCCCAAAGTATCTGAGAATACACTAGCAGGATACAGACAGAAAGGACGTAATTATAAAGACCTTTTTCTTGGAAGAAGAGCAGAAAATGCAATATTGAAATGGTGAAATCATATTCAGTAAAGGGAAAACTCATTTTTCAAAACATCTATGTGACTTACAACCAAACAAAGATCTAATACAGACTCAGTTCCCAGTTTGAATTACAAAATAAATTCCCCCAGAGTGGTTTCTCCAGTGTAAGAGCTCCCAGGCATGCCATCTCTCTCCAGGCATGCCATCTCTCTCCAGGCATGCCGTCTCTCTCCTTTGCTCATACCTGGTTTCTGAAACGGGCTTGCTTTCTCTGTGTGCTTCTTCTCCAAACCACCTCTTCAGAGGCATGAAATGAAGTTATCCAGTGTTTTCATTGTTGGGAAGGTTTTAAGAAAAATATCTCTATTTAATTAAATTCCAAAGCAATCTCCCAGTTTGTCTAGACAGTCCTGGAAATTGGGTTAAGATAGTTGTATATATAATTATATTGGAAATTTATCTGGGTTGTTGAAAATGTGGCATTTGATGACGTAAGCTTTTTTATAATTAAAGATTTTTTTTATAGTGGACTTCTAGCCCCGTGGATGCCATAAAGCACGCATCTCAGTATTTCTATACTGATTTTTATCCTAAAGAATTTTTAAGTCATACATTGTCTGGGGCTGTCGGATATTTATTTTTCTTTTCATGTGCTGTGAAGTTAAATGTTGAGTGGAAAGAGTGCATTTCGGGGATCAGCGAGGCACCCAGGGTAGAAGCATCTAGAACTAACTCCCACTTAGTACCTCTGGTCTTCCTCCAAGGGGGCAGCTTGGTGTTATGAGCCAATGATGGTTCTGTAATCCTAGGAAGGAGCACAGTGAAATCAGCCATAATGAGGGAGTTACCAAGACACCATTTTCAAATAAGGAGACTTTCTGAATTTAAAGGAGGATCGGATAAAACACTTGAAAGAGAAAATATGAACTATTAGAATGTCAAACCAGTGTTGATATTATTCAAAATTAGACATACTATGGATATTTATTAAGGCTTCTCGAGTTCTCCCAAAGATTGATAACACATGTCTGAATATGTTCCATGCTAAATTATCATGGCCGTTCTCTCTGGCAGAAATCACAAACTGGATGTCCAGGCCAAAGCCAGACCTCAAATGTATTTCATATGACACACACTACGCTGAAAAATGGTTGAGAGGTTTCTTAAAAACATACTTATTCCTGTAGATATTTACCAAGTATTCTCATGCCTGCCCAACTCAGTATAACACACGTGAACGGCTTCAGAGAAAGGCACACAAGGCTTGCTCTCGTGAAACCAACAGGCGTGACAGGAACGTAACTGACTAACAGTGACAGAACGTGCAGTAAACACTATGATCCAGTAAAGGCATTGCTGTGCTAATGTGTGTTGGCTGTCTTCTACACACTAGGAATTCTGCCATGTTCTTTCCCACATTGTGATGGCAGAGCCCTGGGAAGCAACCGCTGTTATCCTCATCTCTGAGCTCCAGAGGAACCTTCTGAAGCCCTGAAAGTTTCTCTCATTTTTCCCCAGTCTCATAAAATATAGATGCTCTTTTAAATTCTGTGTTTTGATTCATCTATTCTGAATTATAGTCTCAAGACACTTATTTCAATAAGGAGAACATCAGCAAATATGTTACTACATCAGCAATTACTTATAATCCAGACAGAATGCTAAGCTACGTTTCTCGCGTATTTTTCTCAGTTTGTCCCATGAATACTGCATCGGTGGCATAATAAATGAGAAGACTTTGAACCTAGTTAGACCTCAATTAGCATCTTATATCTGTTGCTTTGTAGTTTTACAGTGGCAACTGGAAGAATTTCGACCTCTGTGACTGCACACAGGAGTGCAGCATCCATAACGTTATGCTATCCCACAAAATGACTTCATAGGCATAATTACTAAGCTGGTTTGCCTTAAGAAACAGACTATCCAAGTGGGATTATCTTAGTAAGACCCCTTAAAAGCAAAGAGCTTTCCCTGGTGTGAGATGAAAGGATATTCCAGATGAAAAGTCAGAAAAATTCAAAGCATAACTTAGTAAGCTGTGCTGGGTGGGTGGGTGGATGGATAGATGGATGGATGGGTGGGTGGGTGGATGGGTGGATGGACAGATGGACGGATGCATGGATGAATGATGGATGGACAGACAGATGGACGGACAGATGGGTGGGTGGGTGGGTGGGTGGATGGGTGGATGGACAGATGGACGGATGCATGGATGAATGATGGATGGACAGACAGATGGACGGACAGATGGGTGGGTGGGTGGATGGATGGACAGACAGATGGACGGACAGGTGGGTGGGTGGGTGGATGGACAGACAAAAGGACAGATGGATGGACAGATGGATGGATGCATGCATAGATGGAAGGATGGATGGACAGATGGATGGGTGGATGGACAGACAGACAAAAGGACAGATGGATGGATGGATGGACAGACAGACAAAAGGATGGATGGATGGATGGATGGATGGATGGATGGATGGATGGATGGATGGATGGATGGATTCCTGATTTAAGCTAGACAGTATCCAGGGCATCAGAAAACAGTTGGTGGTGTTGTCAGTTAACTGTAAGTAAGGAATCTCACTATTATAATGTAAACCTAAATACAAATAGCATCAGACTCTGTTGTGTTCCTCTGTTAAGTTTCCACAATTTGTTTGGACGCAGCCATAGTCTGTGTACAACCACAGGGCTTCAGGGTTGCCTCCTCCCCTCAAACCCATGCTATTGTGGGTATGGAATTTTGGTTACAGAAATTTTTCCTTTACGGCTGGATTCTACTCAGGAGGCATTGATCTGTGCATCTCTGATCTGATGTGTAATAGCAGTCTGTACTGTTGGGGATCAACATTACAAGCTTGTGGCTGCCAACCACCTATAATTACACTTGGCCTGTGATTTAGTAGGAAACAGCCTCCCCTCCCGTGGGGGAAGGAAAGGCATGAATCAAGCACCAGGTGTGCCTTCTTATGGAAGGAAGGAAAGAAGGGGGGAGGGAGAGAAGAGAGGGAGGAAGGGAAAGAAGGCATGCAGCCATGTGTGTGGAGTGGGTGTGTATATAAACAGGCCATTGAAGAGCTGGAGAGATGGCTCAGCGGTTAAGAGCACTGACTGGTCTTCCGAAGGTCCTGAGTTCAAATCCCAGCAACCACATGGTGGCTCATAACCACCCGTAATGAGATCTGATGCCCTCTTCTGGTGGGTCTGAAGACAGCTACAGTGTACTTACTGTAAATAAGTAAAAAGTAAATAAATCTTTAAAAAAATAAAAATAAATGGGCCATTGAAATGCTGTACATTGGTTAAACCATATCTTCCAAAGCAGAAAATAGTCTTTTCTCCAAATTATGTGCTGTTTTGAGTAAAACAATAGATAATTAAGTTTACGATAAAACTATCAGTACACAGTGAAAATTTATCCATAAAATGAATTTTTGATATAGAAATGTATTCTCCAGACAGCTTTTATTTTATGTGTGTGTGTGTGTGTGTGTGTGTGTGTGTGTGTGTGTGTGTGTGTGTGTGTGTGTGTATGTGTGTGTGTATGTATGTTTGGAAGGTACCTGTTTGGCAAGGTCGACTTGTGAATAAGAGTCTGTTTTCTTATTTCAGTGCACAGCAGGCAAGGGAACTTTAGGAAGAAAGTTCACAGTAAACTCATGAACAAGGTATTGGTGGTAAAATAACTTAAAAATACTTTGAACCTAGTTAGATCTCAGCATCTCAAGGCTGTTACTTCAGCATGTAGAATTTTGACTTTATAGTTCTCTCGGCATTTCATCCATCCATCCATCTTTCCTTCTTTCCACGCTCTCATTTCTACTTATAAGCATTATGTATAGTATGCCTACTCTTTAGGCCAGGCACTACTTGCTTTTCTTCCTAGAAAGGATGAGCTTAGGCTGGGGAGATGCTCAGTGGGTAACACACTATGCAAGCGTGAGGACCTGAGTTCAAATCCTCAGAGCCCACTTTAAAATGAGGCCAGCAGCACATATCTGCAAGACCATCCCTGCCATAGCAAGACAGGAGCCGGAGACAGATGAGTCCCCAGAAAGTCGACCTGCTGGCTTTCCATACACAGCAGAGAACAACAAAGAAGACGTGTCTCTTGCCGGGCAGTGGTGGCGCACGTCTTTAATCCCAGCACTCAGGAGGCAGAGGCAGGTGAATTTCTGAGTTTGCGGCCAGCCTGGTCTACAGAGTGAGTTCCAGGACAGCCAGGGCTACACAGAGAAACCCTGTCTCGAAAAAAAAAAAAAAAAAAAAGAAGACGTGTCTCAGACACGGTGGAAGGGGAGGACAGACGTTACCTTCTGATTTCCACGTGTGTACCATGTCATGTGCATGCCCCCCACATATGCACACATATATGTATCATATGTACATGCATACAGAATGAGAGAGTACGTGTGTGAGCTTCCAATCAAACCAGAATCACCATGGCACTAGGAATACAGAACAGATATGGGCCTCCTTTCAGGAACTTACAGAAACCATCCATCTTCATATAAAGCGAGAAGCAGACTTTAAACTCGGTGAGAAGGTGGGAAAAGAGCCTGGGGGGGGGGGGGGGGCTTGTTGTGTGCTCTTTGAGTGACTGCTACCTAACTCTGCTTCTCTGCATGCCAGTTCTTTAGAACAAGAAGTCTCTACATCGGACAGGAGCACTCACTCGTTGCCCTGAGGTCTCACCACCAGTCCTGATGGCCCTCACCCACCCGAAGGGCAGAAAGAAGAAACCAAGAAGACAAGACAGATGTGGGAAACAGGATTTAGGCTTCCCCTGACCAACCGTGAAGGGAGAAGACTTTTTTAATTACTTTCAAGTCATTGGTCACATGACTCCAGAACTAAGGCAACAGCGTGGGGCCTCATTGAATGTTAAGGCTTAGTTTGGAACTGTGAATATTTGAAATATTCACAACCCCGTGTTTACCAGGAGGAATGAGGCTAGAAGGCATAACAATCTTCAACAAGTAGAACCGGAATCTCCTGGGATTTCAGGTCAAATCCCTTTCTAAGAATGTTTAGTCTGACTCCTTACTCTTTTCCTAGAGCGAAGAGCTGCCTCCCACAGACGCACTCTGTGTCATACATTGCTGGTCTGTCTGTTTCTCCCTGGGGTAGCCAAGCCAGTTCCTCACCCAGCTGGGACGGAGGGAGGGAAGCTTAGCTGGAGCAGCCTGTGGGTGCCGGCAGGATCTTGGCCCACAGTGAATGCATAGGCAAAGAGCACACACAGGGGAGCAGCTTCAGAGAACTGGTTCTGTTTATTAGGGAGAACAACCTCGGGGGAGGGGGTAAGTAGGGGCTGCTGGGGCAAAGTGTACATCACTGGCTGAGGCCACGGTGCTGTGGATGCCTCATTTGCATAAGGAGAATTTCCGGGTGCTGCTGAACATGAAAGGGAAAGTCGTTTACCCTAGCTACCGGCTTCCTGACCTCCTCTGGTGAGGCAAAGGTGTGGGGCACAGCACTACATGCACCAGGGCAGCAGGGAAGCGATGCTACTCCAGCCAGTCTCAGGATGAGATTACTAGGGTTTCGACATACCTTGACCCTACTCTTGCTCTAGGCCTGCTCCTTCTAGGTCCATGGCTCCCTGGCTCCACAGTGCATAAAATGCCAGACTTGAAAATACTACTTAAGTTAAAGATTTTCCCCTCTTCTGCTGAGACGTGTTCAGTGCCCGGCTTGTGACGCACTGTTGTGCAGAAAATACAGTCTCTGACTAAACTAGTCTGTAAGAAGACTGTTTACCTTTATTCTGAGAAGGAAGAAGATGTACCAACCCCACATGGGATGTGTGAGCCTGGGCTGACGTCACAGGCTCAGGCCGTGGGACCTAAAATTCTTAGGAGTATCTGAAACAGACACATGCCAGCAGGCCCTGTGGGGGTTTCAGGTGTGGCACTATGTCCATGGCCAGAGTGAATGTGCTTCCTTACTAAGGGGCAGAAAATCACTGTACACATGTTGAAAGCATAATCTCAGAGTCAGAAAGGGACATAAACATGAAACATTTTTTAAAGTGATAAGAATTGAGGCTTATTTTATGGTTCTGGGGAAAAAATATTTTAAAATACTTTTTAAGGAAACTTAACACTATTCATTATCCTTCTAAGTACCTCTAAAATTGCCCACACAATAACAGGGGAAACTAAGGGGGTAGCAGAGATGGCTTAGTGCTTAAGAGCACACTGCTTTTCAAAGGACTCCAGTTCAAATCCCAGCACCCACAATGGGCAGCTCACAACTGTCCATAACTCCAGCTCCAGGGGACCAGCTGGTCTTTACTGGTCACACGCACACACACACACACACACACACACACACACACACACACACGTGTACAAATGCACTCACACAATCACATATATAAACATAAATAAAAAGAATGCCTTATAAGAAGAGAGTAGGGGCTTGAGATAAAACTGGTGTTACGCAGACTCCAGAGCACTACAGTTATGGACAGGAGGGGACCTGAATCAACCCAGAAGGCAGACGCGCCACATGTGGCCTCCATGGTTGCCCAACTCTGTGCCCTGGCAGGAGCTACTTTCTCTGCCTTAAATGTGTCTCGGTTTTCTCAGTTGTAAGATGGAGACAGCAATAGTGCAAGCCTCCATGAGTGACCTGTTGCTATGCAGCAGATCGATACAAATGTTCCAACTTTGAACAATAAATATATTATCTCACACGATTCTTCTGTGTGTGTGCACATATATATGTGCTCAGTTTGTCAGGAACCAATGGATCTGCAGTTTTCTTATTAGCCTGAGAGAAGCCATCTTTGATAGAAGTTAGGCTTGTAGGTAAAAGTAGGCCTGAGTTTCAGGTTCCTGAGAACTAGGCTTCTTTTTAGGTTCTGTCTCCTAGGAGATGGGTTCTTTCCCAGGTCAGTATGACCCCCTTGCGGTTAGGTGATCAGCAGAGCATAGATGGTTGCCTTGGCAACCTGTCCTGGTGGTTGGGAACATGTACTCCCTAGAAACTCCTCACTCCTATAGCATTGTTTTTAGCCCTGGTTACTTTAAGAGTCCTTCTATATTGTTTAAGATTCTCATACTTCCTTCTCCTTGTACCCTATAAAAAGCTTGGAAATAAAGTTCATCTTTGGAGCTTGATCAGACATCCTGTCTTGCTCCCAGGTATCTCTTGTTTCCTGTCTCTTCTTTTATCCAACAGATCCCTCCTCGGACCCTCGTTGAAGGTCCCGCAGGTCGGGACACACGCACAGTTGCACATACTATCTGTGTGTGTAGATCAACAACCTCAGATGTCTTCCCTCAGGTACTGTCTGTCCTTTATTTGAGTCTCTCATTAGAATGGAACTCCAAGTAGGCGAAATTGGCTGGCAGGGAGTCTCAGGGAGCCCCCTGTCTCTGCTTCCACAGAGTAAGATTGCAAGTGTGCACTTTATGCCCAGCTTTTTAGAATGTGGGCTCTGGAACTCAAACTCGGTCCTCATTCTTGCAAGGCAAGCACTTCAGTGCCCCGGCCAGCTCTCCAGCACATCTTATATCAGTTCTAAGAAACTGGGAACTCCAGAGAGCCTCACCTGGGTGGCTCTCACTCAAGGTCCTTGGTGATCTTGTATTCAAACTGTCAACAGGGTTATAGTCATAGTCTTTCTTATCTAGTGCTAGGAAATCTGTGTCCAAGGTCACATTATGGGAGTTGGCAAGCTGGGCTTAAGAACCAGAGACATCAGTCCCTCACCCAGGGAGTCTCGCCGTAGATGCCTGGGTGTCCGGCGCGCTGTTTGGTCTCGCCAGCAAGAACCCACGCGGACACACGGATCCTTCTGCAGCAATGCGTTTATTGCATGATGAAAGGAGGAAGACCCCGGGGCCCCAGAATGGTGCTGTTATATAGCCCCGAGGCAGCGTGTCCTCCATTGGTTGGCGCGCCCCGGGAGTGGGCGGTGATTAGTCATGTACACCCATAATGCGCTTCGGGGGTTTTCCTGCGCTATCCGTAATTTTCCTTAGAGCGACAGCGGAGGTCAGCGCCATCTTGTAATGGCGAATACTCTAGCCGCTCCTTACATCTCCCCCCATTCTATCAAGTAAGAAGGAGAGGGGTGTCAGCTGGGTTAAATAGGCCACACCTCCTTACAGTGGTATCAAAACACAGAACCAGGCTCGATCAAGCGAATTCCGTCATGAGTGAATAGGCGATCAAGGGCCAATATTCTGAGAGCATTCCATTCTTACCCTTCCAGGTGCAATGGTACAAGACCCCTGGGTGCAAGGGCTAAGGAGGCTATGCTATGAGTAACACCCATCCCCGTGCAATGGAGCATATCTCCTAGGGGTGCAAGGGCTGTTAACCCACAAATGAAAACCACGCTTGAGGGGAGGGGGCGAAACGCAGCGACCCAGATAGAG
>JAPYYD010005310.1:0-12252 GCA_028551405.1 Uromys caudimaculatus | reverse complement strand
GGGGGGGATGTAGGTTTTCATTTCTCTTTCATAACGAGCCTTGTCAGCCTTTGCCATATCTTCAAATTTCCCCTTTTCTTTAGCAGACATGGTCTTCCACTTCTCTGAGCACTTCTTGGGGAACTCCGAGAAGTTGACAGAAGCATCCAGGCCTTCTTGTGCTCCTCCCGGCAGGTTTGCACAAAGAATGCTTATGAGGACATTTTGCCCCTCTGCTTCTTAGGATCTCCTTTGCCCATGTGTAGTTGATTTTCCTCCTTGAGGCAGAGTCGCCCAGGGCCCATCCGGCTCTCTCTTGCCCAGTGCTGTCTTTATGGAGCTCCATGTACTGCAATGGCCACTTTTACAGATAGGCTACAACTCACCTGAAACAAAATCTCGACAAAGAGGAGCCAGTTACCTCTCCATTAAACAGACAGACAAACTACATTTTTCATGGATAAACTACTCTGGGGATTTCTAAATATGAAGCACATGCTTTGCTGATCACAGGACATTCCCATCATGTGAACTTTATATTCAGTGGGCATTTAGACATACAACCTTATCCATGTGTTTTAAAGGAAGGTGCTGCTGCTGCTTCTTCTCAAACATAATTTTAGGCAAGTCTGTCAAGGAATCCTTATAGTTTACAGCTTTATCTGCGAAATAAAGATAGTGATAAAAAGCTATCTTGAAAATATAAAATACAGCAAAAATAGTAAAAACAAGCTCTGTTATACAGATTCAATATAAAAATTATCAAACAGATTTCATATTAAACTTGTAGCAATTAAAGTTAAGAATCTTGCTTTAGGACTGACAAAATGGCTTATCAGGTAAAGGCACTTGCTGCCAAGCCTGACGACCTGAGATTGATCCCTGGTCCTACATGCAGGAAGAGAAAACCAACTGTTTTAAGTTGACCTGTGACCTCCACAGACATTCCATGGTATATCACATGCACATATACACACTAAATGAATGCAATTTTAAAAGATCTTAATTCAATCATTTTTAAAAATTGTTGTAGAAATCCATATTCCAACCTATTAAGAATAAAACAATTTTCTCAACTTGGCAGACTACACTTTCCACAGGAGGCCACAATTATGTCTCCAACACACATGCTCTTCCTACAATGTACAGCACATATTCCTCTTCCCCTCCCTCCCCAAAAAAGCCAAGGCCCTAAATTGAGTTCAGATTTCCAAGAAGCCAGGTATTTGGGAATTGCCAAAGAAAAGTGCTGTCCCTGCCCCCGAACTCCTGGAGACTGCAGAAGTAAAGCAGTCAGCTAGTTGCAGAGATAACAGACCCTGCAGTTTCAAACACAGCTCCTTAAGGGAAACAACTAACTTCCCATTCTGTCCCTAACAAAACCCCTTCCCTCTCCCCTATCCTTAGCTACAGAGGCCTAGTCTTAAGCACATAATCTGCATGGTCACTGTGTTGTTGAGTCCTGTGCCAGATCCAAGACACCAACTCTGGTTAATTAAAGCTACTCTACCTGTTGTCTTTTCTTTCTTCCTACAAACTTAATTCTTATGCAATGTAACTTTCCCCAAGAGACAGGATCTAGCCTAGCATGGTGGTTTATGCCTTTAATCCCAGCACTCAGAGGCAGAGGTATCTCTATGAGTTGGAGGCCAGCCAGGTCTACATAATGAGTTCTAGAAAAGCCAAAGCTACACAGAGAAACCCTGTCTCAAAAAAACAAAAAACAAAGAGAGACAGACAGACAGACAGACAGAGGCAGATAGGATCTATATTCCTATTCCACAGACTGGAATAGAAAATTCCAGTGGCAAAGCAAACAGAAGAAAAAAATTGTTTACAGAGAAATATGGAAGAACTATGAAACAACTGCAAAATATATCAGTCTGAACCAGTTTCTTAAAAAACAAATTAATTTTCTCGGCTAGAGAGATGGCTCTGTAGTTAAGAGCACTGGCTGCTCTTCCAGAAGACCTGGGTTCAATTTCCAGTACCCACGTGGCAGTTCACACCTGTCTGTAACTCCAGTTCCAGGGGATTCAACACCGTCACACAGACATACAAGCAGGCAAAACACTAATGTACATAAAACTAAAAATAAATTATTAATAAAAAAAATTGATTTTTTTATAGTTCTGGATGCTGCAAATCCAAGATCAAAGTGCTGCCAACGTGGGTCCTGGAGTGCTGTTTTCCACCTTCTCACTAAGTCCCCAAGTGCTGCTTCTCTGAGAGCTCTCTATCTAATCAGAGTAGGGCCATCCTTATGACATCATTGAGGTAAATCTCCTCATAAAGACCTGTCTGCAGACAGCCACACTGCAGGGCAGGACTGCAGCATGTGGATTCTGAGGACACAGAATTCAGCCCACAGCATGAGCAACAAAACTGCTAAGGCTCTAGCATATGGGGTGGAGGGAGGGAGATGAAGAGAGCAGCAGGGAGAGGAGGAGGAGGAAGGGGAGAAGGGCATGACTACTGATCCGAGGACACCAAAAGGTTGCTAACGGGTATTCCCTATGTGATCATAAGCATGTCAAGAAATTTAAAGATAGTGCAATGGACAACTTTATGCTCACAATTTGATCATCTACATCAGTGGTTCTCAACCTTCCTAATGCTGTGACCCTTTAATACAGCTCCTCATGTTGTGGTGACCCCCAGCCATAAAATGATATTTTGCTACTGTTATAAATCTACACCTATCACAGGACCCACAGGTTGAGAACCAATATTCTAGATAAAACAAATTTCTTAAAAAATAGACTTTTCCAATATTCTCAAACAAAACAAAAATAGGCAACAAGGATAGATATGTCTTGAAGAAATTGAATTAATAATTAATAACATACCAAAGAGGGTGCTAAATTGAGATGGGATCACTGATGAAATCTACCAAACATTTAAGGAAGACATGATACCAACCCACAAGCTCTTTCAAAACTCATTAGCAAAGGAAACACTTCCTAGCTCATCCTACAAGACCCTCACTATCCTGATGCCTAAATCAGAAAATAGCATTTCAAGAAAATGAAGGACCATTATGTCTTATGAAAATCTTATGCAAAATCCCCTAAAAATGATGTCAAATCAAATCAAGCACTATAGAAAAGATGCCACTTAAGAATGGGAAAACAAGTCATACACTAGAAAGAAATGACAGCAAATGGTACCTCTGAAAAAGGACCATTATCTAAAGTAGATAACACTTAAAGCCCAACAATAGAGAACCAACAACCTACTTTTTTAAAAATTATTTATTTATGTATGTGAATGCACTGTCACTGTCTTCAGACACACCAGAAGAGGGAATTGGATTCCATTACAGATGGTTGTAAGCCACCATGTAGTTGCTGGGAATTGAACTCAGGACCTCTGGAAGAGCAGTCAGTGCTCTTAACTGCTGAGCCATCTCCTCAGCCCAAGAACCTATATTTTTTAAACAGACAAAAATGGACTAAGGTTTAATAAAGCTCAGTGGCAGAGCTTGTGTGAGGCCCTGGGCTCACTCTGCAGTGTATGCTCAGAGTATGACTTTGTGCTGGCTACAAAAGAAACCAAACTGGCAGGACTCACCCTGTACTGCAGCACATGGTCCTAGGTCACTGACAATATCCTTACACCATGTATGCCGGAGAGAATGTGCCAGAAAATCTAAACTCTGTGAGTCTGAAAGAACAGACTGTATTTCAAAACCAATACATAACACAGAAATCAGTCATTACTTACTACTTCTGCTCTTGTTTATGCTGTAGAGTTGGAGGAGACCTAGCAAAGGATGGCAGTTTAAAGAACTAAAATTTGAAAGCAAAGGGGAACATTTTAAATTGTATCTAGGGTCCATACTGAGCATCAATTGTAATAGAAAGCTCTCTAGGTGTCTGAAAACTATACAAAACCTAATTTTGTTAAAATCTTTGAACCACATACTAGTTGAGCTTCTGAAAATGTAGCTCAATGTTAACAGGAAGATCAGGATTTTCTGGTCTCAGGCTCCTGAGAAGTAAACTTTGATCATTAAACACAGAGCCTAAGTCTCTGTTTCCAAGCAGGAAAGAGCTTAGACAGAACCTAGTATGCTAAGGATGGGGGAACACGGAATACTCACTTTCCATTCTGTGACAGTCTTTTCCTTGTAGAAGCATTGGCCACAGAGTAAGTGATGGGCTGAGCTTACTAGAGCAGGGCACCGAACTGAGACTCAGCCCGGGTTTCTCCAAAGTATTAAGGTTTTTATTCCCCATTGGAGACACATAATAAGCAAAATTCTTTTCAACTAGATCATCATTAACACAAACCTATAAAAAATTAAACATTTTATGAATTACCATTCAGATGGGTATAGTCAATGTACAAGAAATCAATATCCCAAACTCAGCCCCAAATTCCTGAAAAAATATTTTATGGAGTGTAATTTGACAAAAGCATCTCTTGGTTCCTGCTATGTTAGCAACAAACTGAAAGACTCTCATGAGCTCCCTCATCAGAAAATAGCAATAAACTTCATAAAATAGAAGGCACACCTTGGAGAAAGGGGGTGCTCACACAATCTGGCAAGGCACAGACCCAGTGAGAGGCCACTAACACCAAAAAGGGAAACTGGAAAAAAAAATAGATCCTATCAAACCTTAATTCTTTGCCAGGCTGGGATTCAAGGTGGCGCTCGCCTTTGATCCCAGCACTGGGGAGGCAGAGGCAGGAGGATCTCTGAGTTCAAGGCCAGCTTGGGCTACAGAACTAGTTCCAGAACACCCAGGGCTACACAGAGAAACGGTCTCTAAGAATCAAAAATCAAACCAAAGCAACAACAAAACAAAACCTTAATGCTTCAAGCCAGGCATGATAGCAGTGCCTGAAATACCAGTACCTGGAGGCAGAGACAGGCTGCTCACATGGAGAGATGGGGCAAAAATATTATAGAATGAAGTCACTGGACAGAGATACGTTCAAAATGAAGCATTTTGGGGATGAGGAGATAGGACAAAGGGCTTGTTTGTGAATATAAGAATCTGAGTTTAATCTGCAAGATCCAAATAAAAATGCTGCAGGCATGGTGGACCACAACAGTAATCCCAGATCCAGGGGGCGGATGGTCCCTAGAGTTCGCTGGCCATCCAGTCTGACTAATTGCTGAGTTTCAGGCCACTGAGAAACCTTGTCTCAAAGGAGGTGAACATTTGTGAAGAAGCCAAGGTTGTGCTGTAGCCTCCGCATGCATCTATACACACAAGAATATGTACACACATATATACTCATATACACATTCATAAAAATTATAAAGGAAGAACTCTCAATATAAAATAAAAGCAATCTAATCAGGCAAAGTATGCATACTCTATCAAAGCATGTATTACAAATAAGCATGTGAACATGTCACTGGTGTTTGGGCAAATGTGTATTCCATCCACAGTGAGCAGCCTCCACACGCTGACTGGAGCGACCAACACAAGCATGGGAGAACACAAGGAAGAAGTGAAATCTCCCACACTGACGATAAAGACAAAAAGTGGTGTTATTTTTGGCAGCGTCCAAATGTCAACAACGCTATCTAGAAGTCAGACCCCTAGGTGTTCACCTAAGAGGGAACATGTACATCCAGAGGAGAACAGTTACAGGGATGTTAACTGGACAAAACTCAAAAATCCCTAAGAGACCAGATAATATACGTTCACACATGTGCATCCAGAGGAGCTCGTCATAGGGTCAGAGCACTGACAGATGCAGCAACATGCATGTGTCATGAAATTCTTCACCTGAGTGAAAGAAGCCAGGCTGAAAAAGACAGGATCCTTGTACTTCCGCTGGAATGGAAAAGGATTTGCTGGCTTACATCTTTTCTGACCATGTGTATCCAATATACATTCTCTCTCTGCTATGAATGGACCTCCCTGTTACCTGTACTTCATCACTTAAAGTAAGAGTTAAGTTATCAGAATACAAAACATGGTACAAAAGAGGGGCCTACTTTTTAAAAGTAAGAAGAAAAAAATGTTTTGAAAACAATGTTTTATGAGACAGGTCACCAAAATAAGCAAAATGAGCTCAGTCAGGGTATAGGGAATCAGAATGCAAGAATGGAGGGAGGGAGGGAGGGGGAGAAGGAGGGGGAGAGAGAGAGAGAGAGAGAGAGAGAGAGAGAGAGAGAGAGAGAGAGAGAGAGACTCTACCCTAGCAGCTTTTGAGAACTGTATCTTGCTGTGCTTCCACATTTCTTTTCCACAGAATGCAGGTGCACTCTGTAGCCCTGGCACTAATAGATGAAGCGCACTGTGCCTAATAAGGAGTGTGTTTCTCACAGTTACGAGAAAGTGTTAGGAACGAGACAGTAAGGCTGGGAGCCATGGCTCATGTCTTCAGTCCCAGCACTTGGGCAGCAGGGGCAGAGTTCCCAGCCACCCAGGCCTACAAAATGAGTCCTTATCTCAAAAGAGGAGAAGGAAAAGGTCCACTCTTGTTCAATATAGACCCAGAATCTCTGGTACAGTAATAAGAGAAAAAAAAAAAAAAAGATACAGAAAGGAAAATCCCTATTTTCAGATCACATGATCCTACACTTAAATCCTAAAGATCCCACCAGAAAACTCTTGAACTTCATAAATATTTTCGGTATTTAGACATAAAACCAACCCTAACTAAGACCCCCACCCCCACATGTCTTTCACTTACTTTTTCATTTCTTATTGTTGCATAAAGGTAAACCTCAAAGGTGTCTTCTTCCACAGCACAGAGTTTTGCTTCCACCTGGGTAGTTGCTAAGCGGCAATAAATGGACAGAGAAGTAAGCCAGCATCACCTTTTATCTAAACGCTGTGGTCTCATTAGGCTCCCAGCAACACCCCGGCCTTTCACACCGATCCTACCCCAGAGCAGTCCTCTCAGGGAGGCACAGCCACAGGAATGCCAACTGACGAGCCTCAGGACAGTGCTACAGGCAGTATTTTCCAGTTGCCAACAGTTAAAGGCATTTTACATGCTCTAAGTTAGCAATAATGAGCATTTTACAACAAATGATCATTTACTATCCCTTGCACAGTAAAAAAAGCTGGGCTTTTCATCAACTGCTGGGTCAAGAAAACGCACACACACATTCACTCTGTATCCCCTTAGCATTTAAAAACAATCTGAGGAGCAGGGACTGTTACTGTGAGAAAGGTCCTCTACAACAACCAGACTGTTCTTTATTTCAGCTGACAATTACTAACATTCAATTCCACCTGCAAAATTACAGAGGCATAGTCAATATGACGCCCGGCATGGAAGGGGAGCCAAGTAACTTAAGCCCTATAAGGAGGGCCAGCAGTTATGCGTGTGGATCTGAGACATCAGGCAACACAGGTACAAGCCACCACAGGCATCAGCTTACAGCACTCTGCAAACATACCATGGCCTTACCTCTTAGAATGTTCTGAAAATACTGGATAGCTGCACTGTCCCATTTTGTGGCAGGTCTGGAACAGCAAACAGATGCAACTTCATTAAGTAATAACCACAGGCTAATTATACCATTGCTACCTTGTTAGGGGGACAGTGGGTGTTTCTGACACTAAACACCAAGCATCCAACACAGATGTATCTGACAATGCGACCTTCACAGATCAGACAGGTACAAAGGCCCTGCTGAGATGATACCTGTTCCCACCCCCCACCCCCAGGCCAATGTATGGTACCTTTAGTCATAACCACCACTGTTCCCAGTTATCTAAAACAAATCTATTTCTCACAAACACAGTACAAGTTCTGTGAAGAGAAAGCCTAAGCATGCACCATCCTCCACGGGCTACAATAGAGAACGGCAGCTTTGATTAGCCAAGTCTAGAGTCAGCCATGAGAAAGGCAGCTACACTGCCCAGGAGGCCTGCACTCCAGGACTAGTTAGTACTTTGGCCCCAGCTCCTTTTCACCTCCACCAGCTTGCTCTGTCTACACTTCACAAAGACTGTCAGAGGAAGAGTTGTAGGCACTGCAAACACAAGACAGAGCAGAGCTCAGAAGGGACAAAAATAAGATAAAGCTTGTTACTGTTAGGTCCAGAGGACACTCCAATTCCCCAAACTCCAAAAGGCAGTCCAAATATCCAGAAATGGACCCAACCTAGACTATAGGAGAATTTCTGGTGTTTAGATAAAAGCCAGCATTCCTTAGGAACTTGTGAAACCTGTTTCTACCAAAAGGAGTCATTTCCCTCACCGCTGGCAGAAGGGACTTAAGACTACTTCCTTGTGGCCTATCAGCTTATCAACTGCTGGCCTGCAGGCTCCCCCCCTTACATATTTCAAAGTTCATCCTGCTATCCCTCCTCACTGCCTCCCCTCCCTCCTTCCGGCTCCCAGCCCCCCCCCCTCAGTCTCCTCACCCTCACTCTTCTGGCTCTGTCCTCCTCGCAGCCAGCCTCCTCTGCTCTGCTCCTGCCTCTCACTGTGTGCCTCTCCTCTCCTGCACACAGCCCTGGCCAGGTCCCGTCCACTGGCCATATTCAGTCTACTACTTTCTTTCTCTGCTCTGGACTCTTCCAGATGCCTCTGGCTATTTTCTCCCTCCTAGCAACAATAAAAATCTTCCCCTAAACTATCTCAAGGAGAAGTCATGTTATTGTTTTCTACAATTAGCACAAGAAATCTCATGCTTCTAATACTTATAGTCATTAAAGAGAACCCCACTGCCCTCCCATAACTGCTTTAAAGATCAAATGAGTGGCACGCATGACCAGTGCCCCGACATGATTGGTATTCAAAAATATATATTTGATTTTTACTGAGAGATTAAGCACATTACTTTCAGGGAATTGTAAAGGATTTCTAAAAACAGCAAAATAAAGAATGATTTCAAGTCATACTATACATGAAAAATACTTAGTAACTTTTTTTAGAAAAAAATATATTAAATTCTTATCAGGCAACAAACTCTGGAGAAAACTCAATATAGTATGTATGAATGGGTGTCTGTCTCTCTAGATGTAGGGGTAGGGGTGGCGGAGAGAATAAGTGCAAGAGAACACGAGAGATCTAACATCTCCACTAACATTCAACATTGTGTGGAAAACCAATTATTTTTAAGGGAATCTTTTAGGTGGTTTATATTTGTGCATGGTATAGGTGTGCAGTGTGGACACACATGCCTACAGTATGTGCGGAAGGTCAGGTCGATGTCATATGTCTTTTCTTCATCATTTGCCTTTTTTTTTTTTTTTGAGATTATATCATCAGTTTTCCCAGGCTGGCCGGCCAACACATTTCAGGGACCTTGTCACCACTCCTCCTCCCCCAGGCTAAGGTTACTAGCACACACCACTGTATCTAACCTTTTACATGGGTTATAGGGATTTGAATTCAGATTTGTTTGTAAGGCAGGCACTTTACTAATTGACCCATATTCTCAGGTCCAAAGAAGCACTTAAAAAAAAAAAATCTGTATTAGGTATGTGGGAGTTTGCTTGCAAGTATGTCTGTGCACCATTTAGTATGTGCCTGGTGCCTGTGGAGGTCAGAGGGGGGCATTGGATTCCCTGGAACTAGGAATTATAGATGATTGTGCCCACCCACATTGATTGCTGGGGATCAACCCCAATTCCTCTGAGCCATCTCTTCAGCCCTCAAGAAGCACTTTGTATATATACAACAAAGATGGTAGAAGTTGCTAGTCTTTTTGAAGGGAAACTTGACAAGAATCTATAAAAAATTACAATGCACATTATTAAGAAAAGTATTTACCTAAAATAAAAAGGGAAAAGTGTCATGTTGAAGGTAAGTAAACCCAATGGGGAGCACTCTGCTGGTGCTGGGAGCTCTAATATTGGACAAGGTTAGGAGTGTGCAGAAGGCTCTCCCGCACTGCAGTTCTGAGCTCAGGATCCTGCAGTGGGAACAGGAAGAAAGAAACAGTTTTTTGGAGGTGCTGTGATATGCAGGCTGCTGTCCACCTCAACCTGGAGAACCAGCAGCTAGTGACAGGAACAGTAAGCACAGGCCACCACCCAGAACCTCATTCCCAGTCCCCAAGGACCAAGATAACTAGATGGCGGGCTGGCTGGGGGCAGCGACACAGGAAACACTGGCCTCCAGGTTACTAACAACCAGCTAACTATCTATTTGTGTACAATCCAAGGCCAACCACAAAAGCGATACATCACCTCAAGCAAACTGGTGATGGTATGAGGAAGCCTGAGCAATGGAGGACGGGCTTTGTCACAAAGAGCCCATGAAAACTTCTAGATAGGTAGCTTCCACAATGCAACATTTCCAGACATGTCAGAAGAGTCAAGACAGGGCTGTTCCGGAAACTTTTCTTTCCATAATACCACAATACTGGAGGAAAAGAACAACAGTGCCTGCTAACTCTGCAGGAGACAGAAACCAATCCCCCACTAACATCTACCCCAGATAGAAGGATGACTGTACCTCACAGCACTGCCGGTGCAGGTAATGGCCTAGGATAAACACTGGTACCATGGTGTCTCAGTCAGGGTGTCTACTCCTGCACAAACATCATGACCAAGTTGGGGAGGAAAGGGTTTATTCAGCTTACACTTCTACACTGGTGTTCATCACCAAAGGAAGTCAGGACTGAAACTCACACAGAGCAGGAAGCAGGAGCTGATGCAGAGGCCATGGAGGGATGCTGCTTACTGGCTTGCTTCCCCTTGTTAGCATTCTGTCTAAACTCCACCCCACAGTTGCCTGGCAACAGCCAGGTGAGCCTGGCCTACTATAAAAGGGGCTGCTTGCCCCCTCCTCTCTCTCTTATCTCTTGCCTCTCTTACTTCTGTTACCTCTCCCCATTCCATTCCCCCCTCCCTGCGTGGTCATGGCCGGCCTCCACCTCTCTACTTCTCTACTTTCTCCCTCTCTCGGCCTTTCTCTGCCTCTACTACCCTCTTAACTGCCCTCCCCATGCCCTAAATAAACTCTATTTCTATACTGTACCTTCGAGTGTGGCTGGTCCCTCAGGGGGAAGGGATGCCTGGGCTTGGGCCTGCTGAGGCATACCCTTCCCCCACACCTACCTCCCCATAACCCCATATAACATATATCTTATATTTTTATAAACACATCACCCCTGGCTTACTCAGCTTGCTTGCTTATAGAACTCAAGACTACCAGCCCAGGGATGGCACCACCCACAAGGGGTCCTCCACCCTTGATCACTAATTGAGACAATGCCTTACCACCGGATCTCATGGAGGCATTTCCTCAAGGTAGGCTCCTTTCTCTGATAACTCCAACTTGTGTCAAGTTGACACACAAAACCAGCCAGTGCTGGGCAATGGTGGCGCATGCCTTTAATCCCAGCACTTGGGAGGCAGAGGCAGGTGGATTTTTGAGTTCGAGGCCAGCCTGGTCTACAGAGTGAGTTCCAGGACAGCCAGGGCTACACAGAGAAACCCTATCTCGAAAAAACCAAAAAAAAGAAAAAAAGAAAAAAAAAAAAGAGGACAGGGAGGGGTACGTGCATATATAACTCAACGGCTACAGAGGATTTGTGTACGTTTTGTGCACATGTATGTGTACTTGTTCATGTGTGTGGGTGCAAGTACATGTAGGCAGGAGTGGAGGTGGAGGTCACAAGTTGACATCACTTGTCTTCTTTCAGTGTGTCCCACTTTACTTACTAAACAGAGTCTTTCAAGCCAGAGCTCACCAGTCTAGCTAGTCTGACTACCCAGCTTATTCCAGGGTTCCCTGCCTGGGCAACAAGCACAGAACTCAGGTCTTGCTAAAAGAAACTCACTTACTGCAGCCTTAAGGAGGAGTCTGCCCCCGGGATTCTGCTATTCCTGCAGAGAGCACAGACCTTTGCAACTACTGCTCAGCCCTGCTAAAGGGGAAGAAATTTCAAACGAAACCCCATACACTTGTTTAAGGCATTTCTCAAGGTTCATTTAGTTAACAAGCTGTATTTATTGGGAACCTGCACACCACTGCAGCCAGGGAAGCAGGTAGCTAAGTACAGATTTTCACCTCTCCCTGCTCCTACAAATCCAAGCCCCAGTCTTTTTTTTAAATTTATTTATTTATTTATTTTTGATACTTTATTTACATTTCCAATGTTTCCCCTTTTCTGGGTCTCCTCTTTGGAAACCCCCTATACCCTCCCCCTCTCCGCCTCTGTGAGGGAATTCCTCCTCCCACCTACCCGCCCACCCATCCCCATATTCCCACCTTGACATTCCCCTTTACTGGAGCCTCTAGCACCCTCAGGCCCAAGGGCCTCTCCTTTCTCCCTGATGGCCATGGAGGTCATCCTCTGCCACATATGTAGTCCGAACCATGGGTCCATAGA
>JAPYYD010005309.1:0-12253 GCA_028551405.1 Uromys caudimaculatus | reverse complement strand
CAGTCACAAAAGAAGGAACATGGTATGTACTCACTGATAAGCGGATATTAGCCCAAAAGTTCAGAACGCCCAAGTTTCACATAACAGTAACCGCTGGACTGAGAGTGAGGTCCCAGATGGAGGAGTTGGAGGAAGATCTGAAAGAGCTGAGGGAATTTGCAGCCCCATGGAGGGAGCAAGAGAGTCAATGGACCTGATCCCCCCCCCGGTCCTCCTGGAGTTTGGACCACCAACCAAAGAATACACATTGATGGACTTATGGTTTGGACCACATATATGGCAGAGGATGACCTCGATGGCCATCAGGGGGAGAGGAAAGGCCCTTGGGTCTGAGGATGTTAGAGGCCTCAGTAAAGGGGAATGTCAAGGCGGAATATGGGGATGGGTGTTCGGGAGGGGGGTGGGAGGTGGAATTCCCTCCTAGAGGCGTGTTGGGGAAGGGATGGGGGGTATCCAAAGAGGAGACTCAGAAAAGGGGAAACATTGGAAATGTATATAAAGTATCAAAAATAAAAAAGGAGGAAAAAAAAAAAAAGAAGTATGCCTCTTCTCAACCACAGTGCAATGATCATATACATCCAAAGCACACATGCTGTGAGCATAGGCTGTTGACACTATCTCCAGATCATAACTGTTTTCCTGCTCTTCCCATTGCTATCATACACCTTCAACAGTTCCCACGTAGGCTCATCGAAGAGTTGAGAGATTCCCCCTCCCTTTCACAACCCTGTGAACTCTAAACAGCTCTATTATTAGAACCACCAGCCATCTTCCATTCTGGGCAGTCAGTTTCTAGAGGTGTAACCAGTGACACCTGCTTCTATGAATCAGCATCTTTTCCTGCACAGACTTTGACACAGAGTTATACCTGCAATGTTAGCAAAACAGAAACTGGGTTGATCTAACCTGTTTTCCCTCTGCTATACAGGAATAACCTTGTTTTAGTGGTGTTAGTGAAGAGCATTCACAAATGGCATCAGACAGTACTAACATTGTGAAGTAATAAAGAATGTTGGCCTCCTCACAATCTTACCAGCTTCCCTGCTCCTAATCCACTGATCTAGGTGATCTGGAGCAGCCAGCCAGCAAGTTTCCTCTGTAAAGACCCGAGGATATCTGTACAAGTGGATATCAGTATGCTGATAGCCAGGATTAGCAAATATATTTACAGTGAACACCAATACCATGTCACCCTGAGTTTATGAAGGATGATTTGGAAGACCTTATCCCCGACTCCCACTTTACTTAGACTGTGACACTTTGAGTTGAAGCTACAATCCTGTCTGCAAGAGACAGAAAACATTGATCAAATTCCTATATCTGAAGAGGCTGTAAAAATGTCTTTCCTATACAATCTTATGTCAGATGTCCTTCATGATCATCATTTCTGGTCATCATTTCCCCAGGGAAACTGCTGTCCAATAAAAGATGATCACCTATTCCTGCACACTACAGAGGTCAGGGATACTAGGAGAACACAACTTATAGAATCAACTAAGCAAGTCTCACAGGGGCTCAAAGAGACTGAAGTGGCAATCATGTAGCCTGATGGGTCCCCTGCATATATATTTGGTTGTTTAGCTTGGTGTTCTTTTTGGACTCCTACAAGTGGGAGTGGGGCTGTCTCTGACTCTTTTGCCTACTCTTGGGACCCTTTTCCTCTTACTAGGTTGCCTTCTCCAGCCTTGATATGAGAGTTTGTGCCTAGGCTTATTGTAACTTATTCTGCCATGTTCAGTTTATGTCCCTGGGAGGCCTGTTCTTTTCTGAAGGGAAATGGAGGAAGAGTGGATCTTGTGGGAAAAAGATGGGGACTCAAAAGAGTGGAGGGAGCAGAAAGGTGGAAGTGAAATTGGAAGACATTGTATGAAAGAAGAATAAAATAGAAAAGGATAATGTGCTCTTTTCCTAGGACACTCATATGTCCATGTTTGTGTGGAGACAGCCCTGGAATACACAATGGTGGCTTGTTCCTTTTTACTCAGCACCCATCTGCAAAGGGAAAGAGTTGTCTACAGCATCTCTCAACATGGTAAAAGGGAGAGCTGAGGACTATGCACTCAAACCTCAGGAAAGATCACCTGGATGGATATTCTGCACTAACCCCTAGACTTCTCAGCAGGGAAGGTCCTTCGTGCACAGCAGTGGCTTTCATGATCACATACACAATGTGCCTCTTTGCTTCCCCATCTTCTTTCAGATTATCTCTACTAAAGTTTCTGGGAATCATCTTTTAAGTAAATAATCAGCACTCAATATTGATCTCAGAGTATGCTTTGGGCCAAATGCATGGCCTCATTGTGATGGCAAGATTGCTTTAGTCTTCTCTCCAGAGGGAATCACCCTGCCTCTGGAGCAGGGACTCAGGTTCCCATGGTCTTGGTGGCAGGAAAATACTGCAGACTTCATCTTTGCTTCTGGGTTATCTGATTTTCCTCATAGGTGCAGATTTTCAGGGAAAATTATGAAGCAATAATGAGTTTCAGAAATGGCATACTAAGAAAAAAAGCATCAGTACCCTAGAGAGTGAAAAATGGGGAAGTCAGATGCACCTTAGACCCAGAGTTCCTTATATGCACTTTGTTCCAAATCAGGTGGTTGATGGACATCTTTCAAGTACCTTTGTTGTTCTGGGTACAGTCTGCCTTCTCTTTTGTTATTGAAAACTATCTTTAATTACATTTGTTTGTTTCTTTAGTGGTGAGGGATAGGGGTGTGTGCATACCAGAGTGCATACGTGGAACTCAGAGGACGACATACCTGTATCATCATCTAGAGCTCTTGGTTTGGAAACAGCACCTCTGTAAAGTTCTGCGACGTCTTAAGGCCAGCAACATGAAGATTTTACCCAACAGTCCACTGAGGTTATTTAGCATAAACATATTCTAAATATCCCTAAGTCTCGAAATAAGATGGGGGTGAAGGGAGAGTGAAGGAGATTTTCAACCTGATTTACTTTAATATTGTGTGTCTTCTCTACCATGGGTGTGTCTTGTAGACTGTGCTTATCACTTGTCATCTAAAGCTCTCAGCCCAAACTTAAATCTATTCAACTCAAGGATGTTCTCTCTTCAGCTGTTCAGATGCTATCAGGCCCCCTTCGCAGGAGACTGTGCTAGCTACTCTTATGCTAACTGGACACATAAACTAGAGTTATCTGAAAGAAAGGAACCTCAATTGATAAAAGGCTTCTATAAGATCCAGCTGTAAGACATTGTTTTAATGATTGATGGAGAAGAGCCTGACCCACTGTATAGTGCCATCTCTGGGTAGTGTTCCAGAGTTCTATAAAAAAGCAGGCTAATCAAGCCATAATGAACAAACCAGTGTGCAGCACCCCTCCATGGCCTCTGCATCGACTCCTGCCCCCAGGTTCCTGCCCTGTTTGGGTCCTGTCCTGATTTACTTCAAAGATAAAACAGCAATATGAAAGTATAAGCCAAATAAACCTTTCCCTCCCCAACTTGCTTTTTGGTCATGATGTTTTAACATAGCAATAGAAATCCAGTCTCTTCTCTAATCCAGACAGAATCTCTAGTCCTCTCTCTCTCTCTCTCTCTCTCTCTCTCTGATTATCTTGTAGTTTTGACTATAGCATATGACTCTGAATTTATTTGGCCTTGTTATCATTTCTGTGCATCGCTGGAAGGCAGCAGTGGATCTGTTTTTGCACCAAACTGGAACATGACAATAACATTCACAACCAATCCCATAGCTTGGAGATCCAAAGCAATCCTACATAATTAATGCTGACACTACTCAGCAATTCTGGACCCCAGGACTCAGCAACCCTAGGACAGAAACATTCTAGATCAATTTCCTCAACCTGTTCCTCAGAACACCGACTCCAGCCACACTGATGGGATTCTAACCAAAAGGGGAAACTATACAACTAGCATCCAGATTCAATAAATCTAGAAATGCAGAGTTCACCAAACCTGGCCCACTGACTTTGTTCTTTTGGTAGATTGAAATTGCTAATATTTGAATAGGCTTTCAAGATGGGACAGCACAAAGCAAATATCTCACACTGACTCTTTTACCACTTTGGGGCTATATGCTTCAAGGTACCATTCATTGCATGTGTCAAGTCCGCAAGCACTGAGCAGGTGGAGAATCAGGAGGCAGTTTCAGCAAGTTGTAAAGAAGTGAATGTGGAAACATTTACTGGATGCTAGTTGTATAGTTTCCCCTTTTGGTTTAAAACCCATCAGTAACTGGTCTGATTCACAAACCCAAAAGCTTATGTATTTTGGGAGAAAGGAGCTGAGGGACAGAGGAAGGGAGTGAGGAAAGAAAGGGAGGAAAGGGAGAGAGAGAGAGAGAGAGAGAGAGAGAGAGAGAGAGAGAGAGAGAAGAGAAGAGAAGAGAAGAGAAGAGAAGAGAAGAGAAGAGAAGAGAAGAGAAGAGAAGAGAAGAGAAGAGAAGAGAAGAGAAGAGAAGAGAGAAACGAAGGGAGGGAGACAGACCTGGATCATTTCCATAGTGCCACAATCTTTAGAGTTTCCTTATCCTTAGAAATTCAGATGACTGAATCATGGAAGATTTATGAAGACTTTCTCCTTTCAAATTAACCAGACAGAACCATAAGCTCAAAAGAAAATTACGTCCTTCAAAATGCATGGGTGGAAGTCTGTAGCTCTTTTTCCCACATCTGTCAAATCACCACCTCCTGGAGTTTCAGAACTCATTTATCCCTTGTGGTTTCTGTGGTGTCTTGAGAGACTGGGGAAGCTCCATAGTGTGAGATACACATCAGCGCATGAAATAACCTATCACGGCAAGACAATGAATCTGTGGGTCCCCCAGTCCATGAGAGCTTGGAAGGAATAGCCTGGGCTTGAGAGGCAGCAGAAATGTGTATTCAGATCTCCTTGGACTTCATTCAAAACATCCATCTACTAATTAAATCATAATAGAGGCTAGGCACAAAAATGCTGTTAGGGCTCTTTAAGAGTGCATCATAGAGCTAGGGTAAAGGACCACTGGGCTAGACAATGGTTACTTCTACCCAGCTCTGCTTTTAAATCACTACATAAGCATAGTCATGCTCATTAAGTTACTGAGCCTGTATTTTCTAATGCAGAAAATGAACCACAATTTACCTCTGTTAGACATGGTCATTTTCCATTCATTTTCAGAGCAATGTAACATTCCACTGTGCAAATAACCACTGTGCATGCTCCTACTGTTTAATAAGCCTCTGGGGTTATTTGTAATTGTAAAATATTGAAAAGGTGATGCTGGTTAACATACTTGAATATGATCCTAGGAAAAGGTGTGCAAAAGGTTCTTTTCAATGATCAAGCTGAAGTGCAATTATTGCACAGCAGACATGGAAATACTTAATTCCATATGCTAACCAGGGGTTGTTTTTCTAAGTAGATAAACCTCAAATATATAAAACATGTTTAAATGAGGCTATCACTGTTTCATAAACATTTATAGTGAACATAGTAGGTATTGTGTGTGATTCTGGGGGATAAACAAATGCATCCAGAGTAGAAGCTGCTATCCCTTAATGTGCTCTACACATGTGAAGACAGGCTAGAATGAAACACTAAGTGTCAGGGCCAAACACAGGTATGGCTTCAGCAGAGAAGAAAGGAAGGGCTCTGATCCTGTTATGGAAGATGAGAATGAGTGCTTGAGCAAGACAAGACAGTAAGAGATATCTAGTCCAAGCCCTTGGCCTTAAAGGCAGGGCCATCAGTGCCTCAGAGGTCAACTTTATGGGAAAACAACAATAGTTGGTTGAAATGTATCACTTGACAAATAAAGGTTACAATAGCTAGGACATGGAAAAAGCCAAGATGTCCATCAACTGGTGAATGAGTAATAAAAGTGTGGCAACTATGCACAATGCAATTTTGTCATTTGTGAAGAACAGTGAAATTATCAGTTCTGCAGGTAAATGGATGCAACTGGAAAACATTTCAATGAGTGAGATAACAAGAACATAAAGACAGACATCCATGTTCTCATTTACATAGATCCTAGTGTTGAATCTGTAGACTCGGGGCTTAAAGTGGAATACTTGTAGAAGCCAATAAACTAGAAGTGGCCCATTGGGAGAGTACAGATAAATCTTAAGGGTGGTGGCTAGTAGAGAAACAAGGGATAAGAAGTAGGCAATGGGGAATAATGGAAAAGAAGTTTAAGTAAGGAGAGGGATGAGAAGACAGGGCAAATTAGAACATGGGGGAGAAACAAGTAACACTAAGGATGTTTGAAAAAGTCATATGGAAACCTATTTTACATGGTGAGAAAATAGCAACCTCACAGGAGGCCTGAGAAGTGCACAAAGTGGTGGGCATGATAGAGGCCAGGGTCAGAGCATTGTAAGAAAGAAGTAACCCTGTCAAACACCAGAAAGATACCAGAGCACCTGGCTAGAATGCACAATCAAGACAATGTTGGGAACCTCCCTTACAGTAGAGCGTTATGGTTGAGCCTCTCATGAAATCTCAGGTTTCATGTGGTCTCATCTCAAAGAAAGTAAAGAATAGCTTATAAAGAGAGATGAAAGATCCAACCAGAAGCATGGGTTTGAATAATAACCTATTTAAGGACACAGAAACTTGTGCATATTAATTTACTCAGCTGAAAGAGCAGATGAAAGCACACTAGCCAAGGAAGGGTAAACACCAGATCCCTTTAGAGGAGGCTTAAAGAACTTTACCTTAGAGCTAATTCTCAGCTTATTGAGGCCCCCAGCTGTTCTAGACCCTCACGTATCCTTGTAGCACCCCAATCCAATGTCTGTAGCTTTTCCTAATACAGTATTATCCATTCTGTTTTAGCATCTGAGAATGAAAAAAAAAATTATCTGGACTAACTATTTCATTTTACTGATGAGAAAACTGTGATCCTGGGATTTTATTATACTTAACAAAGATGAGACAATAATTATCATAGTAAATTAGTGACAGAGATAGCAATGATATTCACAGCTCCTAAAACCTGATTTGGGAACTCTATTCAGTGTTACTGAGCATGTAAAACAGGAGCTTACTTGTGCTAATACAAGATTATTTCTAGAACAGTCTTTATAAAACACAAATATCCTGGGCTTGTTCAGTAATGAGTAGACTTAATTCACTCCCTCTTATGGTTTATCAAGCATTTGCTTACAGTTAGGTCAGCCTGGACAGTCTTCTATCACTGGCCGATGACAGAACAAAGAAAGCATGTCCACTTCTGAAATGTATCAAACTCATCCTGAACTCTTACTCATTCATCTTTCAGTCCCGTCCCAGCAGTGTGGCCTTAAGTCTGCATTTCCTCCTCTAACAAATGTATTTTCATTGTTCTATAAAGATCCAAAGAGCAAATATTACATTTCCATTGTCCATACTAGACATCTGGCAAATTTGTTTACAGCTTTATTTTCAGTTCCTCTTTTTTCCTCTTAACTTTCTATTGATTCTTTGTGAATGTCAATGTCATGTCCCACTCATCTTCCCATCACTCCATATGCACCCTTGACCCTTACAACCTCCCTATAAAAGAAAAAAAAATAAAATAAAAACACATAATAAATAAATATAAAATAAAATAAAAAAACAAAGAAACAAATAATTTTGCTATGGAAGCTTCCATGTGTCATCATGTGTCACACAGTATATGCTTTTACCCAAACAGCTTAATTTGCAAATGTTCATTGCAGTGAATCACTGGCCTGGTTCAAGGCTCTGGCTTCTTCTATACCATCAATACTGGATCCTCACCAGGACTCCTCTCGGATATCCTGTTGTTTTCCTTTGTCCTGGAGATTCTGCTGCTTTAGTTCTGCAGGAGCTGTCCTTTAGATGCAATAGATATTGGGTTGGGCCAACTTGAAGCTCTGGATTTGGGTGGTAGCTAATTTGTTGGTAGCCCACCAGCTCTCCCATGCTCACATCATCTGGGCCAGCATTGGTGGTGTGGGTGGAGGAGTTTAATATTTTTAAACATAAATAATAATCAAACAAACAGAAAGAATCTGAAGAAAGCATGGAAATCATGTTAGGAAGGTTCTGACACCCTGAGGGACGACCATGTAGCCAGTCAGCAGCTTTACTAGACCTTGAACTTGAAGACATTAATTTGTAGCTGAGAACTTCTGGATGACACAGTCCTGCAGCCTTCAGGGTTGCCCAAAAGAGAGTGGCGATCCACCCAAGGTCTCCAAGAAGTGACATGTTGACACACCCCCTGGGATTTGACAGTAAGAGTGACTAACAATTGATGTATGCATACTGGGCTGAAGGCAGAGTCACTGCCCTGTGGCTTGAGAGTTCTTTGTATTAGGTGTGTTCTGTCAATTTCTAAATTTAATAAACCATGAAAACTTTGACTTCCAACAGATAGCTTAAAATAATCACAAAGTCACAAAAAAGCCAACAGATGCACAAACTCCATTTCCACCTGCCTGCCCCAGCTCCAGCAGGATTCCAAACCCCTCAAAGCCTTTGGTATGTGTTGAGCTGATCAAAAACATCACTGAAAATGCATTTCATCTCGGAGCATAAATTTTTTGGTACAGTGTGACTTTCACTCATGACCAAAAGAAAAAAAACATAAAAAAAAAAAAAAAAAGAAACAAAACCAAGCAAAATCTTTATATCAAAGTCTTGTTGATTTTTTTCATTTATAAAAACTTAACCATGCCTGCCTATTAAAAATAGAACCTCTAAGGGCCTGAACTTATGTCCCAGCAAGAACCCAAACTTTTTGCTGACTTCAAGGAGCACTTCTCAGTAAGAGGCCAGAAGAAGGTGAAATGCCCCCCAAACATTTCTTTCTTACCCTGTCCTGATACCCCACAAGGTTTCAAAGCTGAAATACCACAAAGCATCAAAGGGCTTTGTAAGAAACACCAAGTTGTGAGAAACATGAGCCAGTCAAGTCATCCTGTCACTGGCTCTGCTTGGCACTAGCAGAATATGACTCTTAAAACTTCCATTTAGAGTCCTCTCCATCTCTCTCTCTACAATACGCTTCTTATATTCCAATTTATATTCCGACCAATTCACCTGTGACTCAAAGGCAAGTAAGACAGCCTATCATCACCAAATCTTGGCATAAGGTTTTAACCTGTCCTCCTTCAACACTCTGGTTAAAAAGGTCCACAATCACTCTGCCCCTGTAAAATTACATGAACTACCTGAATCTTGCAGGATAAAGACAGGTAACTCTACCAACAGAGCTCCTGAACCTACCATGTTCTTTATAAGAACAGATGAATGACAGGCACTTCTTCATGAATTCAAGGTGTTGTAGTTTATCCTAGTGACTCTCAATTGCCTTTGTGTTTAAATTTAGTCCCTAGAGCACAGTGCTAGGAAGAAGGATGTCTAGTTAGATGTCTACTAGTAATTTGGGGGCATGTCATGATAGAAAATATTGATTCCCTGCTTCTTCCTCTCCTGACTTCTCTGCTTCTGTCTATTCTCAACTCCTCTCTCCTTCACATTTTTCTTCTTTTCTATTCCATCTTTCTCCATCTCACTACCCTAAGCCCTGGTTGTGAAACACTGATCAACTACAGGCTTGGAGTACTAGTGCTAAGTAGACATGAGCAAAAAGTTTTAAAACTATGATCCAAAAATAAACCTTTCCTCTTTATATTTTATTTCAGGTGTCCATGACAGTGACATAAAAAGAAAACCTAGAACATTTAGTATCAAGGGATCATAGGTTATGATATTTTTTCTTCAATCCTCAAAGCCTTTTGTTCTCATCTCTCAAGAAAGACATCTGCTTTTCATGCTGAAGGATGCTCACCTACCACTAATTGGCATATACAAGGACATCATATGCTTTGCGAGATAGTTCTATATGACAAACTGTATCCCAGAAAAACTGTTCATACTTTATAGGGCAATACCTTCCAAATGGATACATTTTGAGAGATTTAATGCCTGAACTTTCTCTTCCATTATTACAATACAAAATTGTGGATGGAAGTCTGTGAAAGAGGAAGTGACCATTTCACTTTCCTAAAATATATGCAGTTTTAGTATAGATTTCCATAAAAGCAAAGCATAAGGCATAAATTTCCATGAACAATTCCAAAGGTGTTCACAGGAGACAGAGTAGAACAATGAGATAGGGAAAAATGAAAAAAAAAAAAAATACACTATACTTCCCTGAGCCAGCAACCATAATAGTCACCTAAGGACTGATCCACTGGAAGTTCTTGTAATGTGGTTCTGGACTATCCCCCAGAGAACTCTGATTTCTTGTTGGAAATCTCAAATGAATTTGATCTCTCCTGCTTCTTCACATCTTTGTGCAGCCCAGGGGCCTGCTGCAGCTTATACCATAGCAAGAAGGGCACAAAACAAAACAAAACAAAGCCACCCAAAATGTAGAGAATCATAAGATGGTGCACCACAGCAGGATGGAATTTCACACCATTTTAGGCTCCCTGGTGAGAAAGGATATTACAGTAGGGGAAAAGACAGATGTGTAAGGAACAAATGAAATACTATCCAACTATTAAAAACAAAGACATCATGGATTTTGCAAGCAAATGGATGGAACATAAGAATATGAACCTGAGTGTGGTAACCCAGTCCCAAAAGGACATGCACAGTATGTACTCAGTTAAAAGTGGATACTAGAGCACCGGGACAAAGATCCCTCTCAGGAGCTTGGAAAAGCCGGGAGAGGGCCAAAGACACGCCCCACAGCTCACCAGGAACTGCCCCAAACCCATGAGACACAGGGACCAAGGAACGCGGAAAAGCCCCTAGAGGGGGCAACACGAGCCCCAGAGCTCACTGATTCCACCCGGTTTCCGCGGGCCACAGAGACTGACTGACAGCAACTTCCGGCGGTGGCCGGGAACCTCAGATTGGGCCACAGGGCTCCACAGCAAATTAGCACCAGGACAAAGATCCCTCTCAGGAGCTCGGAAAAGCCAGGAGAGGGCCAAAGACACACCCCACAGCTCGCCAGGAACTGCCCTGAACCTGCGAGACACAGGGACCGAGGTAGGCGGGCTTAGAAACCCCCCCTGGATCCCAACTGTGGGCGGCTGAGGCAGGAAACTTTTGCCTGGGACACTAGGATTCCATAGTCAAGCAGCTCCGGGAGAAAAGTTTCTCTCCCAGGAACGCGGAAAAGCCCCTAGTGGGGCAACACGAGCCCCAGAGCTCACTGATTCTGCCCAGTTTCCACGGGCCACAGAGACTGACGGACAGCAACTTCCGGCGGCGGCCGGGAACCTCAGCTTGGGCCACCGGGCTCCATAGCAAATCAGCGCCGGGACAAAGATCCCTCTCAGGAGCTCGGAAAAGTTGGGAGAGGGCCAAAGACACGGCCCACAGCTCACCAGGAACTGCCGCGAACCCGCGAGACACAGGGACCAAGGTAGGTGGGCTTAGAAAGCCCCCTGGATCCCAACAGCAGGCGGCTGAGGCAGGAAACTTTTGCCTGGGAAAATAGGATTCCATAGTCAAGCAGCTCCGGGAGAAAATTTTCTCTACCATGAACACGGAAAAGCCCTGAGCGGGGGCAACATGAGCCCCAGAGCTCACTGATTTCACCCAGTTTCCGCGGGCCACAGAGACTGACGGACAGCAACTTCCTGCAGTGGCTGGGAACTTCAGCTTGGGCCACAGGGCTCCATAGCAATTTAGCGCCAGGACAAAGATCCCTCTCAGGAGCTCGGGAAAGCCGGGAGAGGGCAAAAGACACGCCCCACAGCTCACCAGGAACTGCCCTGAACCTGCGAGACACAGGGACCGAGATCAGACCTGGTGCCACAGCTCTCCAAACCCAAACACCTCTCAGAGAGAGCTGGTTTTCAAGGAGTACTGACACAGAGACCTGCAGGAGGGGCAAGCCACAATCAGACAGAGTAAGATCAGCTAACAACAGAGTCAACAAGATGGCAAAAGGCAAGGGCAAAAACATAAAGAACAGAAACCAAGACTACTCTGCACCATCAGAACCCAGATCTCCCACCTCCCACCACAGCAAGCCCTCGATACCCCAACACACCAGAAAAGCAAGACTCAGATTTAAAATCATTTTTCATGAGGATGATAGAAGACTTTAAGAAAGAAATGAATAACACTCTTAAAGAAATGCAAGAGAACAGGGATAAACAACAAGAAGCCTTTCAAGAGGAAATGCAAAAATACATTAAAGAATTACAGGAAAACACAAACAAACAGGTAGAAGTGCAAGAAAACACAATCAAACAGACAAAGGAAGTGCTCAAATCTATCCAGGAGATAAAAATAGAAATAGAAACAAT